>LN891154.1:155509-213020 GCA_900010015.1 Tuber aestivum
TTTCGTTGAGCTGCAATCTTTCATTCAGCTGTCGGGCACTCAGGATAAGTGCCCCCGAAAGCTGAGCAAGCGAATTTTCGGGGGTTGCAGCGTCTTAGCTGCAACCCTGGCACGAGTAATACAAACGACATCCTATGTGGCAACCAATAAACTTAAACCCAATAAACTTAAACTCAATAAACGCAATCAGAAACCCAATGCCTATTCCTCCTCCATTGCCGGGTGGCCGCGACAATGAGTGCCCCTGAAAACTGAGCCAGCGAATTTTCGCGGGTTGCAGCGCCCTAGCTGCAACTTTGGCACGAGTACCCCAGTCCCCTGTGGCTGCACTCAAATCCCCTGACTGTCCACGCTGTCAGTGGTCTAACCTAGCTACGAGCACCACCATCGACCACTCTATTCTCCATGGTGGCAAAGGTGTAGGGCCATACTCTCACCCACTGCTCTCTACCCCGGCTAACACTTGCCTCCTAGCCTAGTTATCGGCGCAACCAACGGCCGCTTCGTCGAAGCCTTTGCAAAAGTCAAAGCTCTGCACGCGAAAAACAACTTCTCGCTCTCACTTCTCCTCGGTGACCTATTCTCAGACCCAAGCCAGATCACCCCCGAGGAGACAGAGAACATAGAACGCCTACTCCATGGCGAGATACGTGTTCCATTACCAATCTACTTCGGCCTGGGACGGTACTCGCTTCCTGCACCCGTCCGTGAAAAGATCAATTCATCCGGCGAAGTCTGCGATAACCTTTTCTTTCTTGGAAAGAAGACTGTGCTGAGTACGTCCGACGGCATACGGATTGTTGCGCTGGGCGGGAGGTTGTATGCTGAACACGCAACCGGGGGGGCGGGGGGCGTCCGGGAGGAAACGTTGCCGTTTTACTCGGAGAAGGACGCGAAGGGATTGAAGGGAGCTAATCACGCAGACTTACTGCTTACTTACGAGTGGCCGGAAGGGGTGGGGAGCCGTTCCACGCTCGTATCGTCGGGCGTGAAAGGAACGGGCGTGATTGCAGAATTGGCAGCGGCACTGAGGCCTAGGTATCACTTTTCTGCTGGGGGAGAGGTGTTTTGGGAGAGGGAGCCGTATCTGAACAAGGCGAGGTCGGATGAGGGGGGATCTGATACTAAGATCACGAGGTTCCTTGGGGTTGCGGATTGGGGGAATGAGGCGAAGGCTAAGGCGTTGTATGCTTTCTCAATCAACCTTAAGGATTCAAATATTGCAGTTCCTGCCTCCGCTACCGAATGTCCGTATGGAGGGGACAGGGACAAGAAAAGACCGAGACAAAATTCAAATAGCGGAGCGAGCTTTTTCTGGGGAGATCACACAGGTGGTCCACAGGATCGGGACGACAGAAGCCGTAAGCGCGGGAGGGTGGGAAGAGGCGCGCGAGAAGCTAGATCTCCACCCGGACGTACGTGAACTCTCACCCCTTCCAACGGAACCTCAGCTAACCTGCCGCCAGCTGAATCCTGTTTCTTCTGCCTGAGCTACCCGCAGCTCGAGAAGCACTTGATAGTCTCGATCGGTAATGAGGCATACGTAACCACTGCCAAAGGCCCATTAACAAACTCCGCCACCAACCCCTCTACACTTCCGTTTTCCTCTCATGTCCTGATAATACCCCTAACCCACACGCCAACCATAGCCGCCATTGACGATGAAGACTCACGAAAGTCCACAATCGAAGAAATGACAAACTACCGTCTAGCGGTAGAGCAAATGCTCAAAAGTCGCAACTGCGGCGCAGTGACCTTCGAGGTATCTCGTGCCAATGGTGTGCACTCTCATTGGCAATTAATCCCTGTGCCCGATGATAAGTTGGCGGCTGTGGAAGAAGCTTTTAAGAGCGAGGCCAAGGCCGACAAACTTGGAGAGTTTGGAAGGAGAAGGGCAGACGCCGACAACAAGGGGGATTATTTCCGGGCATGGATATCTGGGATGGACGGGAGCCTAGTGATCAATCTCAAAGACGTTGAGTACTTTGATTTGCAGTTTGGTAAGTCTTCCACCCTATCGTAGCGCGCGCTAGGATAGAGCTAGGTGGTGTCTGACTGGCTGCATAGGCCGAAAGGTGCTGGCGAAGGTGATGGGTCTCAAAAGTGTCCATTGGAAGGACTGTATGCAGACTTTTGAGCAGGAGGTTGGGGATGCGAATGCTTTCAAGGAAGCTTTCAAGCCTTTTGACTTTAGCTTGTAATGTAACTTCATAATATGTATGTAATGTACCACCAATCATTATAATCACAATAGCCTGATGTAGATCAGCCCGGATGGCCTATCTTTCATTTACTCCAATCCCCACTTTTCACTTTCACTACACCCACCCCCCCAACCGCCCCAGGCGCACAAGCCTGAACGCCCAAAGACCCTAACCGTTTTATATAATGACCCCTGGTGTTAAGCCACAAGTTTGCACCACCGGTAGTTATCACTCGTGAAAACTCAAATGCCTTCCTCAAATGCCTTCTCGCGCCAAGGCTAGCTGGGAAAGCTTGTCTCTAGCTTGCAGGATTACCAATCGCACACAATCTATGATAGAGCATGTGAGGCATCATGACTTTGCGGTGGGCGATCAATTCAGTTCGATTCTCTGGTTCCAAAAGCGGCTGAAGCCAGAGATTTAGTATCATGTCGGTATCGTGCTAGTTTTACGAACTATGGTATTGGTAGGCCTAACTCAAATGCAACCCAATGGTAAAAGGTAAGACAGCGAGTTGCTTCTTTGGGCGTTCCGTCGGCGGTAGCTCTCCCAAAACTATGCGGATCCCCTCTGTCTTTGAAGACTAAATACCTACCGGTAATACCGGTACAGTACTTGTACCGTAGTTTCATCGTGTATTCGGAGCCAGCAATTAGTAGTAACGACGCTAGTCCTAATATATCATTCCAATAAAGATATGAAAATTGTTATTTAGGCTAGGATTCAATACGAAATTGCTTGGTTTGCTCAAGTAGATTGAAGTCGCTCCTGTTTTTTGTTTTTTTCTGGTGACCCACCAAAAAAACAAAAGGCAACTTCAACCCAGTAACATAAGGACGATATATTAAAATGTCATGAGGTCGTGATTCTGTTTTAGTGCCACCTCTGCTAGCTTTGAAAGGTCCTTTATGGTTACCCGATTCCGGATACACGATGAGAAGATACCGGTAGGTATACCGGGTCCCGGTGCTGAAAAAGCATAGCCCATTCTGGGAAGAGTCATCGCATAGAGTATGGATGGTTCGGAGGTTTTCCAGCCGGGTAACGTGGGCAGGATCACAGGGGTTTTCCCTCTGTCGGAGCCGCCAGTTGTACAAGTATCATACGCCCATGTTATGGTGCTGCAAGGCAGCAGGCATTCAGCGGGGGGGAATCTCAATAGCAAGCGGTGGGGCCAATAACCTACCTCCAACGCTTCCTTTAGTCTTGGCATTTCAATTATGATGCCCGGTTCTCTCTCTTCCTGCTTCACGACAACTACTTTTTGAATTTAACTTGTCTCTTCCACCTAACAGCCTTCAACCCGCCCACCACCTCCACCAACTGACCTTCCACCACCACCACCACCACCACAAACTCTCGCTCTCTCTGGTCCCTCATTTTCTTTTCTTTTTCCTCTCTCCCTCCCTTCCTTCCCTCCTTCTTCCTTCCTTTTCGTCTTTCCTCCACTGCTATCATCCTTCCTCACTTCACCTCCTCTGAGCGTTAGTTCACGTTCTTGGTGAATGGTCTTTTCTATTTTTTAGACTTTCCCAGAAACAAGTGCTCCTCTTGTTTGGTGGAACGGGGGTTTCTGGGGCTATCAATCTAGCATTGACTTCTAATTGAATTTCTAAATTCAGGATGAATCGCTCTCGCGGTAAAATCAGGCCGCCACGCAGGGTACCATCTATCCCATTCTACCGTCTACCATCTCATATCACGCCTTATGAAAGCTGACATTTGGGGGAAAAAAAATTAAAATGTGTAGGGGCTCGCTACGGACCATGTCGATTTTGACGAGTACTGGGAAGTCTTGGCCCAATCGCTGCGAGAGATCTACGCAAAGAACGCCTCCCACTTATCCTTCGAAGAAGTCTATAGAAACGCATATAAACTTGTCTTGAAGAAACATGGTGATCGTCTCTATGGGAATGTGAAGAAGTTGGTTGGAGAGCACTTGCAGATGGTTGCTGTTAGAGATGTTAAACCGTTGCTTCCTAGCTCCATTGTTACCGGTGACGTTTCATTTGGCACGGCAACTACCGAGAGGAGAACCGTTGGGACAAAATTCTTGGAGAGATTGAAGTTTGTTTGGGAAGATCATCAGCTTTGTATGGGCATGATGAAGGAGGTGCTAATGTATATGGTTGGTCACCTGTTTCTGGCTATTGGGCTCCAATTTTGCTGACTTTGGAGCAGGATCGAGTATTCTGCGCTGATCGTAAAATCCCTTCGATATATGTTGCTTGTATGGGGCTTTTCCGCGATCATGTTCTAAGGCATCCTGAGTACAACATTGGGAACGCTCTGAACAGTGTCATCCTGGACCAGATTAAGATGGAACGGGATGGCGATATCATCAATCGTGCTACGATTAGAGCTTGTGTATACATGCTTGAAGGTTTGTACGAAACAGAGGAGGAGCTCGAAGATCAGAAGGTGTATCTGACAAGTTTTGAAAGTACGCTCATGTCCAGAAATTTAATTTTTTTTACACCCGGCATGGTTTGCTCAGCACTAACTAAATGGGGACTACAGAGAACTTTCTCCTGGCCAGCGAGGTGTTCTACCAAAGGGAAGGAGAGCGATTGCTACGGGATTGCGATGCGACAACATACCTACGGAAGGTGGATAAACGCCTCAAGGAGGAATATTCTCGGTGCCATGATACCTTATCCATGTTGACCGAGGCAAAGATAATGAAAGTAGTTGACCAGCAACTGATTGACGCAAACATCAACGATGTCATGGAGATGGAAGGCTCAGGCCTACAGTTTATGCTAGACAATGACAGATACGAGGACTTGAAGCTTGTCTATGAGTTGATCAGCAGAGTGGATTCTGAGAAGAGGAGCCTCAAGAAAAAAATGTGTGCAAGGCTGGTGGCAATGGGTAAAGAGGTTAATCGAACTGTCTCTACACCACAGATAATTGCAGTTTCAGGTGCAGATGGTGCAGGCGAATCAAGCAAGGCGAGTGCTACGGTAGTAAGCGAAGAAAAGGTAGCAAACAACATAACACTTGTCGCTATCCGATGGGTCGATGAGGTCTTAGCACTGAAGGACAAATATGAAAACATCTGGGAGCAGTCATTTGATAAAGATAAGGGGATACAGGCTGCTATGACCAGGGCATTCACGGATTTCATCAACGATTTCGACAGATCACCAGAGTTCATCTCTCTGTTCATTGACGAAAATTTGCGCAAAGGCCTAAAGGGCAAGACAGAGACTGAAGTTGATGTCGTTCTCGATAAAGCGCTAACTCTATTCCGGTATATTTCCGATAAGGATGTCTTTGAAAGATACTATAAGAAGCATCTCTCCCGCCGTCTCCTAATGAATCGTTCGGTGTCCCACGATGCTGAGAAGCAGATGATTGGGAAATTTAAAATGGAGGTCGGTTTCGCGTTCACGGGCAAGTTCGAAGGCATGTTCAAAGACATGAATATCTCGGAGGAGATGACGAGCGAGTTCAAAAGACTGTTGCAGGAGAGCGATAACAATTACAAGAAAGGTGTTGATCTGTCCGTCCAGATTCTCACATCAACTTTCTGGCCAGTGGGTGGGGGCGGTTCAAGCGACCATCCATGTATCTATCCTCCAGAGATCAGAGCCATCAGGGATTCATTTACGAAATACTATCTGGATCGACATAGTGGGCGCAAGTTAGATTGGCGCCCTGATATGGTGTGTTTTTTCCTCTTCCTTTTCCGAGTGTATACATTAATTTACGAGATCTAATCGTGGTGACTTCTTGGAACAGGGGACAGCGGACGTCAGAGCTACTTTCAAAGGGAAGAAGCACGAATTAAATGTTACAACCTATGGCATGGTCATTCTCATGGCTTTCAGTGATCTCGCCCCCGGAAGGATACTATCCTTTGAAGTATCATCCCTGTCCCAACCCTCCTATGATTGATTATTAACGTTCAGTAGGAAATCCAGACGATCACCTCTATCCCGGAGCAGGACCTAGTGCGGAATCTCCAGGCCCTCGCAGTAGCTCCCAAAACACGTGTTCTGATTAAGAAACCAATGTCCCGAGATGTCCGATTAACCGATGTCTTTGCAGTTAATGAAGAATTCTCTTCAAAATTCATGCGCATTCGCATCGGTGTGGTAGCCACCAACCGTGCTGAGACTGAGCAGGAGAGAAGAGATACAGATGAGAAGACCGAGAGATATAGAGGGGCTACTATTGAAGCTGCTCTTGTGAGGATAATGAAACAACGGAAGCTTATATCTCACACGGAGCTTGTCAATGAGGTACTTGCTCAAATGGGCTCGAGGTTTAATCCCGACATTACTATGGTAAAAAAGAGAATTGAGTCTTTGATGGAAAGGGAATACATGGAACGTGCTGAAGGTGAGAGGCAGGTGTATCGTTATATCGTAAGTTCTCTGATGGCGCTGCCTTTTCACCTTTCTATAATACTAGTACCCAAACACAATACTGAGACTACTGCTACTATTATTAGGCCTAGTTCCGTACCCCCCACACACAAATTCCGCTATTGGCTACCCCGTCCTTCCCCCTTCCCTTCCCCCAACACAATGGTATCTTTCCATACTCTTCACGTTCAAACCTACATCCCTTCATTCTCCTCTTTCTTGATTCAGTTCATTTCCGGTATATACATGGCGTTCATAACAAAAATGGGCTGAGGTGCGCTGTGAGGGACCTGTTCATTTTCATTCTTACCTTTGTTTCTCCCTATGTTTTTTTTTCCTACACGGACTAAACGAGTGATGACGAAATGGCATGGATGGGTGGTTGGAATAAGATCATTGATGATAACACCAGCTTTTTTCCCCAGTGGATATAGCTATTCGGCTGATTTTGCTGAGAATATCAACGGGTGTTATTGTCCTGTCCGCATCTGAGTCTGAGTAACCTGGGGTTTGCGAAAACTGCCGCAGGTGAGTTGCTTGATTGCATCGCTGGTAAAAAAAAGGGGGGGGAAGAAAAACAATAGCAAGTAGTAGCTGAGGAATTGAAATTTGTGCCCAGCCGATTTCTTTCTCTAATATTGTTTCTGTAACCCCAGTGGAATCTATAGGGGTCCAAATCACGCGTCGGCTGAAGAGCAGACCGGCGGCCGCGGTACAGCATTTTATTGCTGCTAATGGGTAGTGGCGGCTAGTGGATGAATGGTGTTCAGAAGTAGCTATAGTAGCTCAGCTCGGAAGGCAAAATGCGCTTGGGAGTTTTTTTTAGAGGTTGCTAGAAACACGAGATAGATGAAACCAGATTCCATCGATGTTTGACTCACCACGATGCTGAAGTCTTGTGGGGTGTCATGAAAACTCACTCGCATCGGTGCCCCCCGGAAGCCGGATCTTGCCGGGTCAATACTCGAAAGGTGACCAGGACACAAGCCCCTACCAGCTCTTAGTACAGTGCACCCCCAAGTTTCACGCGCAAAACCACGAGGAAACGCCCTCCCAGCCCCATCGAAACCCACAGTCAGCCAAACACGGTCATCAGCCACACCTTAGAGCCCCCCCACGACCGATCAAACCGCTGCATAAGGGAAACGGTTTGCACGTAGGACCATCCCAGTGATCGATTCCCTTAGCGGTTCCTACGTCTTCTCTCGAGGTGGGAGGGGGAAGGCAGGTTTGGCTTGAGCGACGGATGCGATTTTCCCCCCGTCCCGTATGAGTATCGCACCGCTTTACCAAGTGACCTGCTGCTAGTTTATCAATCAATTGGCCATGCGTCCCTACTATCCCCCCTCTTCTCGGTATTGTAACTCGAGTTTGGCCCTCTTCCCGCGGGCCTCCACGGCGTGGTATTAGCCACCTTGGTGATTGGGATGCTTTGACCGGCTCTACGGGCATGGATCGTCACTCGTGTTCGGACATTTTCGAGCTATGGGGGCGTGTGCATGGATGACGCACTTTGTGCGTAGATTGTTTCGGTGATGGACCGAAGAGCACGGTCTTCATCACCAGTTGTATATATATTTTTGGATATTGCAATTTTCCAAGATCCTCAGTACTCAACGCTCTCCGATATTTCTGACTTTGGGCGTTTATTATTCCCTGAGTTATCAACTAGGTCATTTGATTATCGCCCCCGGGGGGTCCTTTCCTTTTTTTACATTTTGGCCTCTTTGTATTACGCTACCTCATTCGAACAGTCTGTGGTCTTCCAACCTACCCATGGAAAAATATATATATATATAATAATCAAGAGTGAGATTCTGTGAAGGATTGCGCGTATCCTGGGGTTTGTTACCAATCAGAACGAGAAATAGACTGGCTTCTGACTGACGCCCAATGCATCAAACATAATCCTTCAACGCTGTTTGTATCTCGGCTCCCCCCTCCCCCCTCCCCACTCGGAGGGAGTCTAGAAATATGCACCTCCTAATATGATAGGATCCCAACAGCATTTGCCTTCTCCATTGGTCATTCACTCGACAA
Organism: Tuber aestivum; assembly: GCA_900010015.1. NCBI lineage: Eukaryota > Fungi > Ascomycota > Pezizomycetes > Pezizales > Tuberaceae > Tuber > Tuber aestivum. Next base: position 164,130 of record LN891154.1, read on the forward strand.
GGGGGGATGGGATGGGGTTTCGGGTTTGTTTGAACCGGTCCACTCATTGCTTCCTCTTTCCCATCTCTGTCCCGCTTTGTCGGATTGTGCCTGGTTCCTGCATGAATAATTTTGACGATTGGTCCGCCCTCAGCGTGCCCCTTTCCCCTCTTTCCCCTCTTTCTCTGTATTCTCTCTGGCCTCTGCCTTGAGAAATTGAAGAGCAATATCCCGGCTAGGATAAATAAATGCACGTTCCCATCAGCCAGCTAGCCAGGTCCAAATTTTCCGCTACACGAGTAGCCGGATACCAATCTATAGGGTGGAACACTGAACACACCATACTCTAAGTATCATATCGGTGCCAGCACGCCAACAATGGCAAATGGGCTCCGGGGACGGAATAAAACAGCGGTATCGTACATGTGGTTACTCGGGTCCAAAACCGCACTCGAAGAAAAACACGTACTATTGGCAAAATACCGTGCAGGTTGCTGGCAGGGGGCGCCTGATATCGGTCATCCTGGTCAATATAATGTCGTGGGTACGATAATTCCAACAAGCGTCACAAAAATTGACGATAATGATCCGAGCGGAATGCAATAGTAACCCGGCCGACGCTTTCTTTTACAAGAGGGGCTTCATCGTTAGAACTCGTATCATATCACGGCGGGCCATTCCACTCACTCGCTCTCATTCCCGTGCGCCCGACACTGAGGGGGGGGTTTTTTTTTTTCCTCCAAAGAACCAGACTATTGTGACCCGTGGCAAGGGTTCCGAGGATCCAAGACGGGGAGGGAGGCGAGGAGGGAGGGAAAGTTTGGAATGCTATGATTGGGGCTCATGTCCTCTCACTCGTGTTTCAGCTATTTGCTAGCGAGAAGGAACTGACTTATGATACGTGGTGGATTTCCTTATCCCCCTTTCGATACCGGTACTGGTACGGCACTGTACTCGTACTCGTACACATGCCCGGACGAAACTGTGTGGAAACAAGTATCTCCTAGACTAGCGAGACGGGAGAAAGTTTTGTGCCGCCTCTGTTATGGTGGTTTCTGAGACGGGGATGACTACCGTAAGGAGGGTTCGACTTGCACATTCAGTACAAGTCAATATTCCCTTGATTAGCTCTTACTAGTGTCAGTGTACCGGTACTCGTACTGTATTCGAGTACAGTAGGTCTACCGTAATCAGATAGCTAGTATTAGTCACGGTCCGAAGTCTGCACATCTAATTTACGAAACTTTTTGTCATTGAGGAAATGCCGCTTCTTATCATATTAATCTCTGCCTCGAGCACTGCGAGCCGGTATCTGCAGTAGATTTACAAACGAGCGCGGTTGCTCCTCCAACCGTGAGCTGGAGTGGGAGAGAGGACAGACCATCATCGGTGTGAATGCCATGCAAGCAACTATATTCCGTATTACTATGGAATTGTTACATACATGTACGAGTACTGTACTCGAGTACCTGTACAGTGCAGTACAGTACAATGCTCCGCTGCGTGGTATCACCAGGCCCTACCGGAACGCGCGGCGGGATGGTTGAGTGGATCCACCCACGTCGTGTTGCACACCCGCACGGCCCGACCATTTTGAATGAATACTCGAGTATCGGTACTCGAGTAGAGTTAGTCACCTAAGTTACGAGTACTGTACAGTACTAGGCCCATTTTTTAAGTATTCGGAATGGAAAGCATAAAGTTTTTTTTAGTTTTTTTTTGCACGTGTCATATCGTCCATTCACCTTTTGGAGGTTGTCATGGTTGGGGGTGGAAATTTTTTTTCCATTGTAATCGTGGGCTACGGTATTTGTGATGGAGAATAGTTTTGCGCATTGCTTATCGTCATCATTTTTGGCGCCGGCCTCGTACTCGGACAGTATGTGATACTGATGCTAGACTGTATTTCGTGCTATGCGTCCCCTCTGGGGAAGGTGAGGATACGGTATGATACGGTAGGGTTTAGACAAGGCTATCGCAGTGCCCCCCTCGCGCGACCGAGGGGCTCGCTTACCGGTGGTCTACGGTATTGGGCAGGGCACTGCGTCGGGGTGGTTGGCTGTGTTTCCTCACTGTGACAGCCACCGGCCCAGCCTCCTGTGATACGATAACACACCGGTACCGTACTACCAGGTGTACCGTACGAGTACGAGTACTATTGTGACGCCGTGGCTTTACTAGTACTCGAGTACCGTAATGCACGAGTGCTCGAGTACCTGTGCGCTAGGGTATTATAGAAACTCTTGACGATCTGGAGCGAGGTACTTCCTGTCTTGGACATATGTCGGGTCGTGTTTTGACCAGATCGAGTGGGGATCTCCGGATCCCCTTTGTCTGGGGTTTTTGCAATAGAGTCCTCTTTTAGAGGGGGGTGGGGGCTAACTGCTGGTGATGGTGTTTTCTTTTTTATCGGGCGGTCGACGATCGTACTTGGAATTGTCTGAGGCACAGTACACTGTGCGAACGGGGGGGATTTTCCACAACATGGACTCGCCGCCATGGCGGTGACCAGTGTGGACGTGACGCCCCTGTATGGCAAAAGATCGCGGGATTGGTCTTGGATTCTTGGAATGTGGTACCACCTCAGTCAGGTATTCGTGTCACCGTAAATGAGGGCGTCTATCGTGGGAACCTGACGGTGGTGCACTCCACCGGCACAAGGCTGGCCTACGGTAGAGCACGGTAGGTGCGGGCGGCAAAATCCATTATGGGATGGTGGGAGGGACAGCAAAAGTTTATTACACCATTGAATTTAAGATATCATACACAGCATGACTTTCCCTATATGCTCCTTTTTTCCGGGGTCATCAGGGTGGGTCAGATTGACAGGAGAGCAGATAGATACCCTTCATGCCGGATGATACTGACGGCCCTTAATTTAGTACTGCTTTAATAACGGTACTGGATCTCTTCCATCCGTTTATGGAGGGTCGTGGATAGCCCACAATCGCGAGATCTCAGGTACTCGTACACTCACTCCCCTTCCAAATACACAATTTGCCACTGATAGGTCGAACCTCGGCTCAGGCGAAGAGATGTGGTCTAAAGGCTACCTCTCTTCCCACACAAAACACTTGCCTTGCCACAGAGCCTGGTGTGAGGCGATGGCGCGGAGAGCTGGACCACCGTATCGTTTGAAGTTACAAAGCACACTGTGAATGGGCTTCCACGAGCGAGCTGCGCGAATCAGCATTCGCCAAGACATTTTGCATTGCTCGCTGTAGTACTTGGTACGTCCGTCTTGCCCGCTCACTACCGTATCTATCGTTAATTAAGCTCGCATGACCCGAATTCATGGAGCTGAGGTGGGGCAAAAGAAATGGTTGGAGATCTACATCACATTCATTATCAAAGCCCTTACCTGTATCGTACTCGAGTACTCGAGTACCGGTACTAGTACAGTACAGTATTCGACCCGGGAAGCGGGCCCATGCAGAGAACTGGTTTACGGAGTAGGAGCTTCCAAAAGGGTTCCCCTGTAGCAAATCTATCGATTTGCATGGTCCCCGAGACAATAGATTGTCATACGGTAGATTGTCCAAGGATCACATACGGTAGCCAGGTCGAGTGCGCATTGTTGATAGGATTGTGGATGGGGTTGTCCATGCGAGGCGCCGAAGAGGGAGTAAAGATGGTACGGTATCATAGTGGATAAATTAGCGGCTATGATTATCCGAACCCGTAACCCCTTCCCACTGGGTTGGGTATTACTTGTATGTCCAGGGATTGATTGCCTTGTGGGGAGGGAGCACAGAGGCAAGGAACGAACTGGTGGGGAGGGGGAGGGATCGCTTATGGCACAGCAAAATGCGAAGATTGCTATTCGAAGGATAATAATAGATGCATGGATATCTCGGACCTCGGTGAAACGAGATATCGGATGGAGTTGAAAGCGTTCTTCTCATCCTTTCTCTCCCGCAAGCCACACTGCGGTACTCGAGTACGGTACCTGCCGTATTTGTGACCCAAGGCCAGGAACCAGTGTGTGTGTGTGCTCATTGTACGAGTACGGTACTGTCAGAGTGCCGGTACTGTACTGTACTAGAGTACAGTCACGAAATGGAGTCTGAGAGTTGGAGGTGGGACCGGACCGTGCGAGAAAAGGGAACGAATCTCATCATATGATGTGTTTACCATTGTGGAGTTTGCGGGCTTACCTCTTACAAGTACCTTGCCCCCCCCCGTTCTGTGGTATATACAGTGTGGCTGGCGTAGTCGGGCGGTGTGATCGAAAGACGTGCTGCTCATACGAGTACGGTACTCGAGTACAGCAGGGAAGGGCTACTTGTACGAGTACGGTACGCGTAAGGAAGGCTTGGACACAGCAACAACAACGAGAGGGAGGGTGCCAGAGGCACTTCTTTTCGTATGCGGGGAGAGCAGCCTACTTTTTCTTTTCTTTTCACCTCTGATATCGGTGGTTGCCGCGAGAATATGATAGGTAGGGTTAATATGGGAGGGCCTTGCTTGGGAAAAGTGCTAGCACTGCGCTTCTGCCCATTTGGGTTATATTGCATAATTGATTCTTGGGGGAACATGCCGTACAGTACGGTATAGATATGCACTATTTACCTGAGTACCGTACAGTACTCGTACTCGTGCCATGAAGACTCAAGGATGGAGATGGTGCTATGGTGCGAATTCGCTGTGGCCGCGGTAGGCGCCATGCGAATCGACGGTTGTGCATATCCCTTCCTCTGTGCTAACTCTAAAAAAGTGCTTGAAGGAAAAGGTACAGCTGGTCCATTGTTGGATGGGTTTCTCACCAGTTCACAGGGTGCAGGGATGGCTCCTCGAGTCGTGAGTCCGAGAATATGGGTAATTTACTCGAGTACGGTATGATAGATGATCCTAGAGAAGGGGGCTGAGTCTTTTTGGGGCTTTTTTCTTCTTTTTTTTCTTCTTTTTTCTTCTTCTTTTCCGGTGGCGGGGGACGAGGAGATGATGTTTCTACAAGTATCACGCACCCGCACCTGAGGGGGTGGTCTTGAGCCGCCTGAGGTCTGAGGCTGAGTTCGTGGTTCCTCTTCTGGCCGCCAAGGTGTAACCCCAATCCCGGCAGCTAAACCGCAACCAGTAATCTGTTTACCCTTACCACCCCGCGGGTCGAGGTCAACCACTGTAAAAGTGGCCCCGGGCACGGGTGGATGGCGCATGCAGTCGTGAGCCTCTTTTTCCTCCATTACAGCTCATGAAAACATCCACACACACACAACACACACACAACACACACGGCGAGGGCGTGAAGGCGAGCAATCAAGCAAGCTCTCGACGAACCACTTGGAATTGAATTGTGGCCAACGCATCCTCTCTGGCTGTGTGCTTTGTATGATACTCTACTGACAGCTAGGCTATCGTACGCTTCACTTGCCCATTCACGACATTCCGCCAACATTCTAACGACTGCTAACGACTGCTACAACTGCAAACGACCCGTTCGTCATAACTTTTTCTTTTTTCTCCCTCCCTCTCTCCCTCTTTCTCTGGACAAGCCGTCACTCCATCGTCGTTGACGAGACTACAACCTTTCTTTTTCTGTCCCGCCCGCTAGGTAATTACTAGTACCTTGAGGACCGGGCTTGCTGGTTTGCCATTCTGATTTCTCTCCTCCTCCCCCTCCTCATCTAACACTTTCACTCTTTACAAGTACTTGTACGATGGCTTATGTGAAACGGCACTGATCTCTCTGCAGTCGCTCTTGTTCCACCCGCCCACGCCTCCCTGAATCGAGGATTATCGGATAACTCACGAATCCGCAGCCTGGCCGTTCTGGGTAGGAAGGGGCTATTTGTTGCGGCTGTCCCTTGTTCGGCTTGTTTGCTTTTTTTTCTTTTTCCTTCCCCCCCCCCCGAGTTACTATTATTCCTTTTTCCTCCCCCCTCCCCACGTTTCGTGGTGCATACGAGTGACCTCACCTAAAAGGGAAAGTGTAGGGCTTCAGCTGTGAGCAGCAACATCAGACGAGAACGAGGGGCTGGGTTAGAGTTTGGACCACACTTGCCTGTGTGTCATCCGGGTCAGGTAAGGTTGCTTTGCTCCTTTTCCTTGTGTCGCACTGTGAGAGTAGGAGCGCACCCGGGACCCGCTCTACTGTACTAGTAGGGGAAAGGTAGGGCCCAGCTGTCTATAAGTTGGGTTCCCGGCCTCGAGCACTGCGGGGCCTCTTTTTGTTGTTGTTCGCCCCACTCGTTGCTTTGATATTCGCCAGTTGTACCACCTTGCTTCTCTGCGCTCCAAGCACTTCCATTGTACTCGTACAGGGCACCTTCCACTACTGCTAACTCGGGCTGGTGTCTGGTTCCAATCTCCGCCAGCGCCTCAAAGGGTAGATAAATACCTCCGGCTCAACCCCCCCTCCTCCATTCCGGCCTCGTTATCCTCTCCTGGGTACATTGACACTCCCGCAACCTTGACGTTTGCATGCCGTTACGAAGAACCACTACTATCACGAACACGATGCGTACCACACTATTTCGGCTCGCAGCAGTTAGTCTGTTTGCTACACTTACGAATGCTCAGACATTTACGCAATGTAACCCTATGCTGAAGTGTATGTGGAACCCGCTGGACGCAATTGCCGGGAACCCTGGACTGATAAGAATCGTATAACAGCCTGCCCTCCTGATCCTGCCCTTTCCGGAGTGTACCAGCATACCTATGGCGGGGAAGCGCCCAACTTCAATTATTTGTCGAGCAAGGATTCCGTCAAGTATGGAGGAAAGGATGGAGCCGTCTTCAGAATTGCAAAACCGAAGGATGCGCCGACAATTGTCAGCAGCTTTTACATAATGTGGGGTAGATATGAGGTTGTCCTGAAGGCAGCCCCAGGTGCCGGTATCATCTCTTCGATAGTCCTCCAGTCGGATGACCTTGACGAAATCGATTGGGTATGTTGGTTCACCGGCTATCACTCACTTGTTGGTGCGCATGGTATACGAAAGGGTTTCTGACATCTCTTGTAGGAGTGGCTCGGCGGCAAGCCTGGAGAAGCACAGTCAAATTACTTTGGGAAGGGGAATACTGCCACCTACGACCGTGGTGCAGTCCACCCCATCGACAGTCAGGCTAGGTTCCATAAATACGGGATTGACTGGACCGCCGAGAAGATCGACTGGTTGATTGACGACGTCGTCATCCGTACCCTTAAGCCCAACCAGGTCAAGGGTGACTTCTACCCCCAGACTCCCATGACCGCTAGAATCGGATCATGGGCTGGTGGAGATCCCGACAATGAGCAGGGTGTTATTGGTTAGTCATTTGCGAAGCAGTTCTGATGGATTTGGACTAATAGTGATTCAGAATGGTCCGGGGGACCAACCGATTTCACCAAGGGGCCATTTGACATGGTTATCCAGAGCATCTACGTTCGAGACTACTCCACGGGGAAGGAATACGTCTACTCCGACAAGTCTGGATCCTCCGCCTCTATCAAGTCCAACGGTGGCAGCATAATGGGAGGAGGAACCAGCCCGGGAACCCCTAACTTGTCATCTTCTTCGTCCTCGTCCGTGGCCCTATCATCTGGCTCCTCCGGCTCAACATCGTCCTTCAATGCCCCGTCCAACAGCGGCCGTCTCTCCTCAACTACCAGCAAAAGTGAGCCCACCCCGACCAACGGATCATCCGGCCCCAAACCGACTAACACCAACTCGGAGGCCACCCAAAAACCACCTTCGCCATCCTCACCGCCATCCTCACCGCCATCCTCGTCACCATCTGGTTCTCCTGAAACCCTTTCCACCGTTACGCGTGGGGCGGGCTTCGCCACTGGAAATTCTACTGGACCCGCAGCACAAACAACCGCCGGATCAAATGCGTCTGCGCAGACTACGAGCACTGGCGCGCTCGCTTCCAACGGGTCTTCTAGAACCCCCATTGTTGCGGGGATAGCAATAGCATGTGCAGGGGTGGTTTCTGGGTGGCTTTTGTAGATTTTTTTTTAGGGCTTCTTTTATTAATTGACTAGAGGGATAGAATTCGCCATCTTTTTCCTCCCTTTTTCGTTTCTTCATGTTATCGGGATGGCACGGGGTTTTTCTTTTTTCTTTTCTTTACTCTCCTTTGTCCATCGGCATTTTATTTTCATTTCCCATCCTGAAGGTTATGCATAGCGAATGATTTTTATTTTTGCATGGGGCTTTATTGCTTTCCCTCTCTCACACTCTTTTTCTGTTACATACATATCCGTGTGGGCTGTGGAATGGGTGGGGAGTGCATTTTACATGATTGAAGATGAACATAAAGATTGGAATTAATGTCGGGGGTTTTGTGGGCCTTGGAGACTTGATTGCGATGCCTGGGATTTAATTCGAAGATGAAGTTAAAGTCACTTGTGCCTTTATCCTTGTTCCGTGAGCAGAGTTTTTCCACGTGGTAGATTGGCACCGCTAGCACGGACGTACCGAGCAATCTTGTGATGGTAATTATATATCTGCTTAGCTAGACAGGTACGATACGTACTGTACCTACCACACAAAACAAGGCCTATGTCGCCCCCCCCCCCCCCCAACCCTCGAAGGACTTGTACAATAGCGCACTGGACAAGTGGTGCTGAGGGAAAGCATTGAATCATGAGATATCACTCGTCACCGACTTTGTTGCTACCGTACCACCTCAGTTTGGTCGTTCGTGCACCCGTGCCCATCCACAGTTGCCAAGCCCGGCTGTGCGTGAGTTAGTGTATATATATACCGTACTGTACCATTTTATATATACTCGTTTCGTTTGAAGTTGAGGGGTTTCTCCCGTTCAGAGGGAAGCCAGTGCGCCATACATATGATATTATACCGGAATATCATATATGTAAGCGCCTTCTCGGGGCGTGATGGATTACCCGTGGCGAGCGGTGTCCGTGCATGCTGCTGGCCTGGCTGGTGCTGGTGCGTCGGATGGATCGCCGCCGATGAGGGCGGGGCACAGTGCTGTGCAGCCCCTGTATGACATACCGCTCACCCAAACTGCGAGAGGATGTCGTGGTATCTTTTCACACGTTTGATGGTCGATATTAAGACCACTTCCGGTGTGATATAATGGATGTGTGAAACCGTGGGAACACACACACACATTAAGGAACCGAGTTGAAGGGGAATATGGACATAACCGTACCGTACTGCACTGCACTGCACTGCAATGTACTGTACTATACTATATTCCGGTTAGCCGCCTTCAACTGCAGGTACTGTACGGTACAGTACACTATCACCGGATATCGTACTCCTCTCTTCTCCTCCGCTGCTGGATTATTATATAGTATCGCACGCTGCCTGGATTGTGGGTGGGTGGGGGAGCGGGTGAACGTGTTCGTTCGCTTAGGATAGGGTGGGAAGGGGAAGGCTGGTCGGTTTAATATGGTGGGTGGTGGTGGTGGTGGTGGTGGTGGTAGGGCGGACGGGGGGGTGCGGGTGTAGGTATTATGGTATGGTGCCCATCATACCGTACCGTGATCCTGGGTTTCATTCATGTATGATATGATATAATATGATATGCATGCATGACTGGACTCGTTACTGTGCTTTGGATGTTGTGGCGCGCATTGGAATGTTTACCCTTATCGCCGCGCATCGCACTCGCTCAATCACTCACTCGGTGTTGTCGAAAGGGCGATCGGGCGCGGGCACGCGCGCTGGCCGTACTCCTCCTCAACCGGTGGTGGCCTGACTCGCTATAAAACCCGCAAGGAAAAACAAGCCAAATTACAACCTGCCGGTACAATACAATGTAGGGCTGCGCTGGTTTAAATAAATAATATGAATAAATGGATAAATAAATGGCATAATGTCAGCATTATGAAAGAAAACAAGGTGAAAATAGAAGAGAAGTAAGCGTTCTAACAGTGTTACGTATGACGTGCGATATATAGATGGGGGAAACAGAAGGAATATGGATGAGTGGACAGAAGTGAAGGGCGGGGAAAAAAAAAAGAAGACTAGTTCATACAACAAAAACTCCCCGCCGTACCCATCCATGCAAATTACTGTGACGACGTGAACAAAGTGGATCGGGAAAGGAGGGGGGGGGGAATAGCGACAAAGGGGTAGAATGACGGACGAGTGGAGGGGAAGAGAGGAGGGGGGGAGAACAGAATAAAGAAGACCTGGTGTCCGGGCCCAAGTGTTTCTCATGCCGCCGCGTCTCATTACCACCTCTAGCTCTTCTCCCTCGGATAAAGACCCGCCTATGAAATATACCCCCCAATCTCAACTTTCAAACTTTCCAGCGTCCCACTCCTCGTATGCCTAACATGCCCTTCCTCCTTCTCTACTTCACCGCTCGTGACATTACCAACCTCCCAATCCGCCCTAATCTCCTCGAGTACCTTCTCACACCAGTACCCAATATCCCTCTGAAAATCCCGCCACCCATCTTCGGTCCCGTTGACTACACCCGTGACATCAAACTTCAACCTCAACTCCCACCGGATCTCCGCGGCCTTCTTCCAGAAGCGCAAGTTCTCTGCTGAGCGATAGGGCTTGCTGAATTCTTTATGGTAGTTCTGGATCTGGCCGAAGGGCCGCTTGGAGCGGCGGATGACAGCATTGTGGATCAGGATCAGGCGGAGGCCTGAGCGGAGGGATAAGAGGAAGGGCGTTGGAAGCGGGGTTGCTGGTCCGGTAGGAATAGGTGGGGGGAGGGGGTCTGGGGAGGGGTCGAAGTAGTTTAGGAACAGGTGGCAGCGGTCTGCTAGTAGCTTGATTAGCATGTTGGGCTCAGGTTTGGGGATTGAGAAGGCTTAGGGTGATTAGGGAGCAAACTCATTTCCCGACCTTCCCAGCTGCCTTCCAGCCATTCCCTGCCTTCCTTCCGCATGTCCGCTATTGCATTTTCCTCTGCTAGCAGTGATAGCTCCACGCTCTCGATCCACCTGACGATGGCGTCCCGCTCCTCGGGTTTCACGCCGCCGTCGAATTTCCTCTGCGCCAGTCTCTTGAGCACGTCTAGAATTGTTAGAAATCCCTCCCTCAGCGATTTGTCATCCCGTGTTGACAAGAGTGATTTGTCGGTGGTGTAGTAATACGCCTTTGCCGCCCGAATGGCAGAAGTTGCCAATTCCACCAATTCGTTCCCGTGAAGTTCGCTGAGCCCGGGTGGTAATGGAGCCAGATCCTCTTCGCCCTCCACCTTCTCCTTGCGCGCCGGCCCACCCGGAATCGCAAAGCTCTGTAGCCACGCACTTTTCGTTACTGCCAAGGCGCCCCGCAATTGCTCCCGGAGGACCTGAGGATTTGGGGTTGGAGGGACATGCTTTGTCTGAGGGTTGTACGTGGAAGTGGTAGGCGGTAGCATGACCGACTCATCAAAGGGGAAATCATCGAGCTCAGAGGGTGATTCGGAGAAGAAGTCAGCTTCCATAGGCATGAAAGGTTCTGGCGACGATCGGAGTGAGGAATAAGTCGAGTCCTGGGAAATCCCCTGGGCTGCTGATGTGTCCACAGTCAGGTTATTCGAGCTCTTCTTCGTCTGTAGCCCGCTGCATAGACGGTCAGAGAAGCTCTAGCTATGTAGGAGAGTGGTGGTGCGAGACTTACGCCCCTTTCCCATCCAACAATCCAGTCTTTGCGAAAAAGTATTGAAGGTGTGCTATACTCCCTAACGCCATCACGCTTTGCCTGGACCGCGCCGAGGTTGAGAACTCTGTCCCTTGAGGTCGCATGAACCCGCGTTTTCGTGGCCCTCCGAGGTCCGTCCGACCAAGTGAGGATCTAGCCGAAGAATTGGACGAAGCATCGGAAGACGCGTATCCCAATTCCCCGGTCGTGAAGGCGAAGGCGGGGGACGGGGGGGTCATCGGAAGTGCACGGGGCGAAACATTTGGAGAATCTTGCTTTGCAGGAGTCTTTGTGGGAGTCGAGCGGGGCGATGGCATTGGGGTGGTATTTCCGGACATGATCTTGTATAGTTAGGGGGTTGGGAGGCTTGAAGGGGGCAAGGGAAAATGTGGTGTCCTTTCCAATCAGTATGTACAGAAGATACCTCTTGTCAAGCCCCGGAATCCACGGAATGAGATGAAGGAGAAGGGAAGAAATAAAATAAAAACGTGATTGATTGATACGATAGGTCAGAGTCTCGAATAAAGTACGGTAGGAACACCAGTAATGAAATAAGCTGGCGCGATGAACGGCACTTCTGCCAGGCCATAAGAACATGTACCCGAAAATAGGGGGGGGGGATGTGTGTGTTCTATATGGGCGCTCATATACGCACCAAATATTTTACCACAATATATTTCTTAATACCCGTTTTTCCGGGCACATACTGCCTGCGACGGGTACATAAAGATGCTCAGGCGGAAGTAGTATGTAGGGGCGTGGATCACCGAATGTTCTAGAAGTTGTTGAGGGTGAAACCAGCGTTGAAAAGGAGGCGGGGATGCGGGGAGGATGAGCGGGGATGGGAAGGGTGGCAGGTGGAGATGGTGGGGATGATGATGATGATGATGATGATGGGACAAGGGTTGTCAGGGGCGACCGGGAGCAAATGCTGCTGCTGCCGCTGCCGGAACCCCTAGCCCATCATCATAGCGCCCCACTGTAGCGTTTGTCTGGTCAACGGTAATCCAAGTAACGCACGATTCACCCCAAGAATTTCATGGGTATGGTACCGTGGGGAGCAACTGGCCGCATCGTGTACGATCGTACAGCACAGTACCGGTATCGTACCGCGCGGCGGACTCAACACTTCACGCCCTATCATACGATGCCGCATAATCGTCCAACCATCCCGGTATGCGCTCGTACGGGAGATGATCGGGAGGCCGATTTCACTGGGAAGGAAAGAAACAAAATCGAGTGGCGGCGAGTGAGATCGTGTGCTATGCGGATATTATATATGAACAAGGAAGGGGTCGGGATAAGGTTTTTCTCTAGTGAAAAAAGGGCTGCTGGCCCAACAAGAGGCTGGAGATCTGACAGCTGCATTTTCAGAATCTAGTTACGGAATGTGATACGCTCTGGGTAAGATTTAAGTTGGATTAATCAGTTAGGGGATGAAGGGGACCCTACTCTGAGATGGCTAGTTACGATATGTATTTACTGTTAGGTACCCGTTCTATGGACTGCTTGGTCCGTCGGAGCTCGAATTCCGGGTTTTGTACTTGTATCTTGCGCGCGCACTTGCTGCACTATACATCGCAGAATCCATGACATGTGACGGGGATTATTTCGATGATAATAGCCCAACGGGCATGGAGTTTCGAGATTGGACACCGGTTTGCGGACCTCTTTATGGGGAATCCGCCGAATGGATTTAGATAACCTTTGGTGCTTGGTTTTTGGGGGCTCCTGTCAAGGCGCCCGCGCTTTAGCAGGCGCCGACCACAGGCTAAAAAGCCCTCACATGGAGCATGGAGTTTTCCCTGGTCCCATCCAAGAAGAACGCCACGGATGGGGGGCCTCGACAAGCGAGTCCAAGGTAAGGTACGGTCCGGTGCCGAACCACCGCATGGGATCGACTCGTGGCACGAGCAGATCTCAGCCTTGTACGATCCCGGTTGCACCAATCTTATTTTTCTTTTCTTTTTCTTTTCATCTGGAGGTGTTCATCGGGGCTGACGGAATTCCGCTGGTTATGATATTACTTTTATTGCCGAGAGATGGTGATAGTTCAGTCTACAGTACTCGTGCATCGCAATGCTCACTCGGTACATTGAGTGTCGGGCAAAACTCCCTCGCTAGCCGTTCTAAAAGACAGGGTTAGAGAAACCAAGGAATCAGGACGTGCATGTGATTCGTATTCCCCCCAGTTTACAGACAAGTAGCACATCCTGACAGGTTGTGAACGTTATTAGAAAAACAGGGTCATGAAAAGGGGAGGAAAGAAGAGAGGAACAACGCGTGACATCCCAGACTACTCCGAACCTAAGGGAATAATACATCTAATGATGTTGGGAAAAGATAATTTTAGCAAGCCAGCAAAACCTCCTGTACACCGCAATCCAGCAGAGTGAACCTAACAAAGAGAGAGGGGAAAGAGAGAAAGAAAGAAAAGGGGGATAAGGCATCTGGAAACGAACACAGAGCGGAAGCAATGAATCAGCCGGCTCCTCATAGAGTTTCCCAGCCACCACTGTTGATGTCTGCTTCTAATTTCCTGGATATGACCGATGGCACGCCGTGTTGTAGCCAGGTGTTGCGCATGAGAGCATCGTATCTTCGCTGGTTGAGGAATAATTGTCGGTTACGTCTGTTGGATGTTAGATCTAATACCGTAGAATAGGAAAGGTTGTGGAGATAATTACCTTAATCCCCAGTCCACTTCTCCATACTTGTCAAGGTATGGGGCCGGCCCGTAGCTTCCATGTCCATTATGTAAGTAAATCACGCATCCTTTCCGGATGTTTATGAAAACTCCAATATCCTTTCCGCACCTAACGCAAAAGCAGTGAGTAACTGTTCCAACAGCCAGTAAGGAGAATGGCACTGACTTGTCAACATGCTGATTACAGCCGCCGCGTCCCCTATCTGTACAACACACGGCTTGTGAACATATGATCTCGCCGCAGAATAGGCAAACATTGGGATCAGAAAGGTCTTTCCCGCTCTTTGGGCATTTTCTCTTCATGGCTTCATCAATTAGTGTCTCGTAATGAAGAGGCAATCCGACGAGTTCGAAAATGGCGGGATGTGATAGACTGATATTTTTGGGGTTTGCGCTTGCATGTGCACACCATGCCGATATCATGGAGCGCAAGTACTCGCCATTAGTGGTGGGCATGAGCCAGGAGGAAAGCATCTCATCAAAGCTCGGGAGTCCCAACGCTTCCGAAAGACGGTCTACCTCGGGATCATCGATATTTCCAAAGCCCGTGTTTGGAAAAACGATTCCGTATTGGACATGTAACAGGATGACAGATTTACGCAGGAACGTTGTAGCATACTTTTTGACCAATGCGCGCATGATTGCAACGCTCTCGAGAGGGAGATTGTCCGTGTCCGGCGCTAGTCTGCTGCTTTGGCGAACGAACTCTGTAAACTGACGGAATGTGTTGAGTTGCCGTTCTGTAAAGTTCGTAAAGTTTTGCACATCTCTAGCCCTTCCGGATTGCCTCCATGCCGCCAACAGGTTATTGAACCAATTGACCCTAGAAAGCTTATACACTATCTTTGTGATTTCGGCCATGTAACACAACCGAACAACATGTATGATGTCAAGACCCAGTCCAGGGGCAAGGCACACAGGAACACGTCTGCCAAGAATACAAATATATCGTCTATGAACAGGGGGTTCTCATTCGACCTCAATTTCGTGCGGGCTAGGTCGTCGTATACCTCGGGGTGACCAATCAACAATCGCTGGATTTGTTGTCGCTGCATGTCCTTAAACTCAAAAATTGTTTTGTTTTTCTCGCTGTTTTGTAATCCCCCGACGGCAATATAGGAAGATATAGTTTCAGATAGGATTCTTAAGTGTGTCAAAACTTGTTGAGAGATCCGGTCGAGTAAAGTCATTCCGGGCTCAGATCCCACACCCCGTTGGGCGATCTCAACCGCTGAGATGGTAAACCCGAAGATTTTAGCCATTGAATCACAATGGGTCAGGTTATGCTGCGCTGGGGTTGTGGCTAGGCGTGCCTCGGGGGAAGGGTATCTAGTGTGAATCTTGTTGGTAATAAGGGTATCTCTCAGGCGGCGGTATATCTTGTGCAATTCGTCTAACTCGGTTTGAACCGGCGGAGGAATAACCGCGCCAGGTCTTGGTGCGGCCTCACTAACCCCGAAGCTTAAGGTGGGGGCTGGTCTGGAAGACCCGAGCTCAGGAAATCTAGGCTCGACGTGCATTGTTGACAGTTGAGAGAGCTTATTCCCTATCGGGGCGATCATGTTGCTAGAGCCATAGGAATAAAACATCTCCTGACTCATCATAACGTTGTACCTGTCTAGTCCATCACTCTCAATGGCCTTCTTAAGTTTTGCCATCGAGCCGAGCTTTTCTCCCAACCATTGTTCGAACTTGACTGGCGGTTTTAACACTCCAGCTGCGGTCACCTCTTTAGCCCTCCAGACAATGGGCAGAAAAGCATTTCCCAAAGCCTTGCAAAGGGGGCAGACAAACTCCTTTAGCTCTAATCGCTCGGGATGGTCACGGGCTATTTGCTGGGGATGACGGCGTTTCGTGGATTCGTAGTAATGCTCAAAGCAACTGAAATGCATGACATGGCTGCACCCAGTGGCAACAGGCCCCCTCGTGACAGATTCTGGGGGAAACCCTTGGCCCAAACTTTGACGCTTAACGACAAACTCAGTTCCGTCTGCAGCAAGCTTAAGAATAGAATTGAGATTCATACTCGCAACCCCGTAAGGCCGAATTTCGTCGGCTGGGCGGTCAAGGCTGTTGGGCAAAGTGAGGACCTCATAAACGTAGTTCGGGTCGTTAACTGGTGTTTGCCTAGAGATATTGCTATCTGATATCAGGGCCAACGCTCCGTAAAGCCTTGAGTCAGTCATCTCTTCTTGGCATAGCAAGCATGTCCCGGCAGGATATTTCCACCATTTCTTCTCCTCTTCATACTCTTTCTCCTCATTTTCACTATCGGTGAATTCCTCATCTCCAAAGTCAAACCCAGCAGAATTCAAGAAACTTTGTTGTTGCTGCTTCATCTGTGCCATTATCTTTGCTTGTCGTTCCCTCGCTAGTTGCTTTCTCTCGGCTTCAGCATCTTTGGTGTTTTGCTCAGTCTCGGTATCCATCCTCTCTGCAATCTCGTGTGCCCATACTGCAGCTGCTTCAAATGCCGCCGGCTTCTTTTGCCGCATCCGCCGGAGAATGTTGTCGATCTTGGGCCGGCAAGCTTTGAAGGCCTCTATGCTAGACAAACGGTGGAGCACAGTGGCGATGGTTCGATTGCCAATTTCGCTAGACTCAGCTCCACCCTTGGCCTTCTTCTCGAGTGCGTGGAGGATAAATGAACTATTTTCTTCTTGGCCCTCGATAGTTTTATCCTCGGCGACAGCCAACTGGCAAAGGTGAAGACAAAGTTGTAGAAATGTCTCGACTCTGCTCTCCTGTACTGAAGGTGTGTAGCTCTTGAATTGAAGGCCATATGCCAGGGAGTAGTAAATAATTTGTGCGAAAACAGGCGTTCTGGTGAAAACGGCAATATCCGAGAATACACCCGTCTTGATTTCTCGTAATTTGGGCTCGAATGCTACCTCAGAAACTAGGCGCCCGGTTCTTTTTGCAATTCTCGCACAGCAGCTGTTTTCCGTTTCCTCACGTTGGTTCTTTGAAAATTGTAGGATGTATGGATCCACTTCGTCGTGGTACTCCTCTTTGAGCTCAAACGTGCCGGAATCAGAAAGACCGTCTGGGGGCCGGAAGATAGTCATTTCTTCAAGGATATCTTGGAATTTGTCAAGCTCTTGTAATCTCTCCGGAAGGCGTGTCGTGAGATCTGAGAATTGAATCGGCTTAAAGCAAAGAATATGAACAATTTCTCTCTTTAATTTCAACAACGCAAGATCGGGTTCTTCTTGTATTGGAATAAGCGGGAGTCGGTCGCTAAGTATCACGATCAACAGGTGCAAAAGGTCTTCTGCGAGGTCCAATACTTGTGAGTCCTCATAGCCCTGTGGGATGCCAAAGTTCCCTTCTACCCAATGGTTGAGATTGAAGCGGTCGATCATTGTCACAAGCATCCTGCTGGGGTTGATGGTGACTAGGGATGTCTGTAACAAAAAGATATCTCTACTATGTGCCATCTCTCGCTGGGAGACACTCCTGTAGGTTTGCATCTGATGCCGGAGACTGAATCCGTTGCGGACCCACATCCCTGCCTTCATTTGAGCCAACCACACGCAAACCCTTAGAGGAAAATCAAACATGACGATTGCAGTATCTTCAGGTTCGTATTCCGGCGTTTCTGGATCCGATGCTCGTTTGATTTGTTCCCAGTCAGGCATAAGGAGTTTCCGTAACTGACGCACGTCCATGTTTTTCCCTGCTTCTATGAGCCAGGACAGTGTGTAGTGTAGAGCGTGGTGAAAGCTGATCGGTTGCTTATCGACAGCGAACTTGACAATTTTGTAATGGTGTTGATTGCCCCAGCGGTCTGTATCGAATTGAAAGCCGATGGCTTGTTTGAGCTCGGCACGATATTTAATCTCGGCTTGGTTGAACCGGTGACGCTGGCAGCCCAGCGAGTTGATCGCGGCGTATCTCGTAACCGTTGATATAGCGCGCTGAAGACTATTGTCGTGAGGGTCTTCCGTCCATCGGTACGCTTCCGAGAACTGCCTGACCAACCGATTGATTTCTCGTGTGATCAGGGATGCACTGATCCATGCCTCGGCTTCGTACTCTACATGCTCACCCACTGCGCGGGTGTTGGGACAAATGCCTTGGTGAAGGGTTACCAAGTCTAGAAATTGGAGCATATATCTTTCCTCATGCCGTAATCTATCCTGGACATAATCGGATGCGAACAAATACCGCATGTCCTGGAAGAAATGAAACATTCTCCGATTGGTGAGGGACCCTGTATCAAAGGCGAGGGTTCCCTCTTGGTTGACTTCATGGGGATGGCCCACTTGGCGGGTGGTGAGAAAGGTATACAGGATGGCCAACTGATTTGTCAAGAAGTTCCCACGCTTAACGACCTCGGCGGTAATGGAGGGGGTTGTCAGAATCTGCAGGGAAAGATTGATAATAGAGTGCTCAGGCTCCCGGTCGGGCACAAGGTACAATTGACTCAGGACGGTATACAGGCCAGAGAACCGTAAACCTAGAATTCGTTTGAACTCAGGAATAGCGACCACAGTACTAATATAAAGATCCCGAAGATCAATCCTGGCCTTTTTCCAAAGTCTCAGGTCGAAAAGGATGAGCCAGTCCAGTCGGACCCTTTGGCGTAGGTCTTCGTGAGGGGGCACAGGGTGTTTGTTGGCATACCCGGCTGGTTTCTCTAGCCAATGTTTAGGTACAGGTACCCCCGGCCTGCGGGAGTGCTGGGATCCTGGGGTACGAGGTATTGGCGGCACATCGGGCATTTCCTCTTCGTTGTACACCAGCGCATTATTACTGGCCTCCCGGTTTTGCTCAATAGCAGTTTCGCCTTGAACTGCCGTTGTATGTGCGTTTGTGTGCGCTCTGCCGATTTGATTTGGAGGGCCCATTCCGATTGCGCCTATGATACGACCGCCGAGTTGGGCCAACACGCTGCCGACCATGTCCACATCATCATCAGCTTCTCCATCACCATCGTCCTCGTCATGCTCAACGTCTTCCGCAATCTGATCCTCGATATCTCCTTCATCCATATCCACATCGTCGTCAGTTCCCGCGCCAGCCACTACTTCAATGGGCACAACCACCCGCCTACCCCCGAGAGGAGCACTATCGTCTTCCTCCACCGCATGATCATCAATTCCTTTCTTACCGACCTCTGTGTTTGAGGCCTCCGAGCCAACTCTCCATACCCCGAGAAGTTCTTCACATATGGTTGTCCGAAGTATGTCATTGTGCCCCCCTACACTGCAACCAGCGATGTCTCCGAGCCACTCTACTATCGTACCACACATTTGCTCCCGGAAGGTGTCCCTCGCAGACCTGATAGTTACGGTGATTTTTATCTGCTCAATAATACTCGATATCCGCATAAGCTCTGGAAGAGAGTGATTGTAGGCAACAATACTTCGTCCAACAAAATGGGTTTCCTGTGCTCGTTCTTTGCCGAACCTCCTAGTTTTTTTGCATGCTCGTGCAACCTGATCCTCAACCTCGTCGATGGTATGCTTCTCGTCATTCCATATAATCAGTGCGTATTCGGCGCGATCCGTAGCCGATTCTTCCGAGAAGTATCTGGAAGTCAGCCTGGACGACTCCTCATCACTCCTTATGCCTTCTTCGGTCTTTGGGAGCCGTAGTTGCTCTGGTGAACAGGATATGACATCACATAGGTAGTCTATCGCCCTTGCAATGGTGCTTCGTATACCTACAACAAGGTCGGGTGGTAATTCTTGGGGGGAGGCTTCAGAGTCCATGGGTGAAGGGCCGTGAGGTAGAGGAGTGTGAACGGAACATTTGACGGGAATTTTCCATGCCTCGGGATCGCCACAATCACAGCAGCCACTGGTGCCAGTTGAGATAATGACATAAACAGTGTGACCCGTGTGGTCGGAAGACTCAAAGCATCTCCCACAGAGCACGCAGGTGTCATCGAGAGAGCAAGTTCTGATTTAAAGCTTGCATTAGCCGAAGAAGAAGAAGAGGTCCAACGGTGTTCATGGCTTACTTGCACCGATACGACGCTTCTCCGGACTTAAATATATGTCCACACGGCTTCCCTCTCGCTGTTTCACTGTACTCCGCTCCATCAGACGCACCCTGAGCTAACGACAAATTCCAATCCGCCGGAGAGGTTCCCTGCGGCGGTCCGTTGGGAAAAAAGTAATTGAGATATTCTGGTTTATTACAAGCAAGGGCTCCAAACAGGTCTCTCAACAGCAAGAGCCGAGCCTCGCTCGTATATCTATACTCGTTGTTTTGCGGAGCATTTCGCAGCCGTGAGACGAGGTGGTTCTCCGACTCAATATTCGCCGTCGATGCGACGGGCCGCTTCATCGGACCGGGGACTACAGTGACTCTGCTGGGAAATTTCTGGGGAATGGCGGTAAATTCCAGGGATGACACAGCACCTGACGGGCTCGATTATGGAAAAATCCTAGCAACGGGTGAGGTGGGAGAGCTCGAATGAAGATGGAGAGAGATGATGGAGATGATTGCGGTAGCTGTTGAGATGGTATGTACCGATCGGATTTGAGGGTGCGGTACGGTAGGGCTGATTGACGAAAAACTCACCAATGGTGGGGTACAAGACCAGTAAAATGCAGGACCACGTTAGAGTCGTGGAGAAAACTGCGAGGGATAGGTGAGCTGATAGGTGGACGGGCGTGCGAGATGGTATGACAGTGTAGCTCCCTCCCACTTGGCATAAGTAGGTTTTTGACGACGAAGCGAAGAAAAAGAAAAAAGGGCGGCCGTCTTGCTGGGCAAGCAGGGCACGGTATCATACGAGTACGGGTACCCAAGGAGCAGGCGACGGGTGGCAACCACTTGTGATGCCGGTAGGGTAGACTATCAAGAGCCTCGGAGGTCTTGATCGAGGGCACGAGGGACTTATAGTCTTCAAGTGTAATAAGACCAAACTCACGCCCGCATTAGATTTTGGTCTCAAACTGGGCCCAAGAGCCACGTATCGTGCCGCTTATCAAAGCGCTTAACAGCCGGGGCCCACAAGGCTTCCGGGGAATTGTGGGGCGGGATTAGAGGATCAGAATTCGAGGGGTAATTCGGTGAGGTGTGATGTTTTAGGGTCCAAGTGGCACAGCGTATACGGGTAACTTTCGGATCGATGATCGGGAAGAGGTGTGGTGCGGTGGAAGGGCTCGCAGCGCATCGCGGTTGTTGTCTCTTGGGATTCTTAGGGAGAAGAGGGTGCGTGGTATCATTGGGTCACAGTAGAATTGCGAGTGTCGGTACTCGAGTACTGTACTTGTGCAGTACAGCACAGCACGAGTACAGCACTTGTTAGGGGTCGGTAAAATGTTGGTATCGAGAGCTGATATGATATGTGGGGTAAAGCAGCAATAAACATCGGGAAACCGGGGCCGGTACTCATATTCGGTATCATGCTTGTGGGGGTCAGTCCATGCCTTCCTGGTGCGTGTTCCATGCCATACGTAGAGGTTTCCGGAGTCGAAAGTCTACAGCATGCCTACCCTATTGTGCAGTACAGTGATTGTATGGTGAGGTAAAATTTGAAGCCCCTAATCACTGGTCTTAACTCCGCCCGCTACCACGAGCAAATGGTGCAAACCAATCCGAGTATGCGACCCCGGTACTCGTCTCAAGGATGCTGATGGCATATAGCGTACCGTGCACCATCAAGCGGGATAATCGGCTGCTCTGTATGCCGCACCAAACATGATCGAATAAAGGGTGATCGAGTTATCAGTTTTAAGGTGTGATGCTGTACTCCAGTACCGTACGAACGGAGCACCCATGAGCAAATGAGGCTCGCTTTAGGCTGTGTCAAGGGTTATAAAACCTACATAGTCTACCGATACCGCGCGGTATGTAACACATTATTATCGAAAAAAAAAAACAAAAACAAAAACTCATGTTAGTGCAAATGTGCAGAGGGATCAAGTAACATTGGACAGAATCCAGAACGAACACTGCAGAAAGAGTAAATCTTGCGATCGATACCCGATTCGAAGGGGCAGCCGATAAGGCATCCCGCTATGATACTTGCACCGCTCTCTCGGAACGACAAGGTTAAAACTTGATGTTGAAAACTTCAAGTTACCCTCCGTGGGCACCTGCCATTTCCACCATACTGCGGGGCAATCGTCGTTGATAATATAATGGTAATGTCGTACCGGTATCATACTAGCACCGCTGGTCAATCAACCCGCGATACAGGATTCAAGAGTACTTGTATCATGTCATACCCACTGTGGAGTACTGTACCGGTGCTGTACGGTGATGGGACGGTAGACTATAGTAAGTGAATGGCACTTTTGCTCCCCCTCCCCCCCACGAAAGTAGCCCCACTACGGTACTGTTTTCCATAACGCTTGTAGCCTACGCCTGCAACGGCAGTCGAACCTCCCTTCCTTGCGGGTAGGGTTAGGGCCATGTAATGAGGCAACAACCTCAACCCTTGAACTCAGACAGCTATGATACCACCCTATTGGATGCTCAATTACACAAAGTATCCTGAACTTTCACAATCGCTGAAAAGAAAAATCTCCTACATCCACCCCAACCACCCTTTCTCCGCCCTCAGCCTTGGGGAATAATTCTTCGCATCCGCTAGGTACGTATGTTCCCATCTTTTGTTACTAGGAGAGAAGATTGATCTGACCATTTTGGTAGTATGCCAACCTCAACCCCCGCATCCGACCCCGCTACCGAAGCCACTGCACCCACAAAGTCTGGTATTACCCTCACGCCTGATGGGCAGCGAGTTATACCGTCTTCTGTACGCCCAGATGGCTCCACCAGGCGTGAGATTCGTGTGCGACCGGGTTACCGTCCGCCGGAGGATGTCGAAATTTATAAGAATAGGACGGCAGAAGCTTGGAAGAACCGCGGCAGTGGGGGTGTGCCTGGCGCTTCGTCCCCAAGCGACGACGATAAGCCGCCGGTTGGAACCTCTACTGCAAACAAGAATGCAAAGAGAAAAGCCGCCAGGAAGAGGGCTAAAGAGAAGATGGCAGGCGGACAACCAGAAACGGGTGGAGGGGTAGCTGGATCCGGCGAGAAGGCGAACGGGTCCCAGGAAGATGATCTACCTTCTACAGCTCCTACCGTCGGAGATCCGAATCTCGAGCAGACAAAGACCCAGCAAACTCCCGACGAAAGAGAGAAGCTAGCTAAGTCGATTAGAAAAAAAATTCGCCAGGCAAATGAGCTCAAAATTCGGAAGGAAGTTGGGGAAAGCCTGCTTCCAGAACAGCTGGAGAAGGTCATAAAGCTTCAAGAGCTCACAAGGCAGCTCAGCGCTTTGGGCTTTGATCAGTGAGGGGCGCGAATAGCGGGGGTGTTGGCGGTGATGTTTGGTTGGTCTTGGTATCGTTTCCTGAATGTCTTCAATTTGGGTAGTGGCCATGGCAACAAATGTTGGTTTCCAGCGTCTCACAGTATTCACATGGCCAGTATCATCAATGCCCCCGATAGAACCCCCGCTTCGCATTTAAATCATGTACAGCAATCCCCCCCCCCCTTCACCACTCTTACCTACTGAGGGTTCTTTCCTATTGATTGTATTTCTAATCACATGTTCCTCTGTTGGTGTTTAAATTCTGGGGGATTTCCCAAGGTTTGTGTGGCGTACTACAAATATCCACGTACTCTTTTTTTGCTCTTGGTGTGTGTATCTGTATGACGTCTTGCACTTAGCACTGTGTTCGCCCTCAGGCTTCCCACCGTCTAATATAAGCCCCCCCCCCCCCCCCCGACAACGTCTTGTAAAACTTTCAGATGTTTTGCTTTGGCCCCCAAAGTGTATACCCTACGAATTTCTATCACCATGTTCTCAATGACCAAGTCACAACACCACGTTTTTCTTCACATCCAAACCCTTGTTTCCCTGGTTGTGCCATGCCTTAATCCGTTGTGCCGGATTCCTGCAGCCATGGCGATTCCCACCCCTCATCCACTCCCTTCAGCGCTCCATAGAACAGTCACGGTTACCTCCTTCATAAATTTTAACTTAAGCTCGTCTGCTCCAACATTCCCTAGAACAGTCACCGTTACGTCTTTCATATGTGTTAACCCAAGCGCACCTGCTCCAACCTATGGACCTCTTGAGGCCAGCACCACTGCCTATTTTGGACTTTGTGATCCACCCGGACCCTGGGGGAGGACGTATGCTTGCTACACCAACACTGAGCTTGTTCCATTGCGCTCGTCCGAGAAATCATTCCTCGGGACTCTCGGTCGAGCCAAAACCCTCCCATATCGTTTCGACACATTGGGCCCGAAACCTGGGCCCAGCCGGCTGGACCCCAGAGCTAAGGTATTATATCACGATCTCGTATGATACTCTGGGGTTTCATCCTAAACTTACAAGATCCAGGCGGCTATTCTTGCTCAAACCCTCTCTTCCGGGAGAACCACCGCGACCAGAAGCACCGACGAAGAAGTGGTAACCGGATTGCCGGCTCACACAGCCAGCATAACTCCATCACTTACCTACTCAATTCCAGTCACAACGGTCTCCCCCGCAGCTACCGTTCCGCATCCATATGCGGCGCTGTTTCTGCAGGCTCCGGTAGTGTTGGCATTTCTTGGGATATTTTTATTGTTTTGTGGGTTTCTGTGGAGGTTTCGTGTGCATCAGATACTTTCACAGGTAATCCTCTGGCTGTGGCGTCAGATTCGGCAATTTTTGAAAGACAGGTTTTCCAGAGGCAACGGAAGAGACACAACAATAGGACCATCGGTCGAGGCACCTGAATTCTTGGGGACAGAAAAGCATCGGCAAGGTCGATTGAATTCCTACCTAGGTTCAAATTCCTCCACTGCGGTCGAGCTACGTGAGGACGATGATGAGGTTTTTCAGGCCGATAGTGGGGAGTCCCGTGAGGGAGATACAGCTACCCTTGTGCCAAGTTTGGAGCTGAATCCCGGGGGCGAAAACCATGGAGATGATATCGAGGAATCCAATTCCGCTTTGAACGTCCGCCCCCGTCCGAGTGGCAACCTGTCTTGCAATAGTGTTAGGGAAATTGGTCCTGCTGGTTAATTTCTCCTAAAGTTTCCGGGGCGGCCAGCCTTGGTCTGGTTGGAGGGTCTGCGGTGCGCCTAGTGGTCCGCGGCATTGTAGTGAATCTTGCTGTGCTAAGTTTCTTCCTTTTATGTCTCTCGTTGCTCAAGTCAGAGCTGGCTCTTTGGGGGGCGGCGATTGGGATCAAGCTCCGTCACTTGAGCTCCAGATAAGTTGGAAGTAGCTCATTCGGACTGCCGGGTTAGTTTTAGAGCGGGATTTTTGAATAGTAACATTACTCAATACGAAATTCGCATACCGCTTGAGCAAATTCCAGGAACGTAACTGTTAAGGCCAAGTACGATTCCAGCCCCGTTACCGGATAGTATCGCTTCAGGCCATGCTTTATCACTCGTATCGCAATCTTGTGCGCTTTGGCTAAGTTTCTAGGGCTCCCCTCTTTAAGATTGACTTGACCCTTGTGAAGTTGTCAACCAGGGCTGGTCGGAGATTTCTATGATGGCAGTCTTTCGGGAGGCAGGCTTCTGGGGTATGTTGACATTCAGATTTGTGTCCGATCACGGCTTGCCGGGCCGAGAGCCAAGGGTACAGTACGAGTACATCAGCCACAATTGCTGAACCAGATGAGCAAGGAGCAACTCGC
This sequence comes from Tuber aestivum, assembly GCA_900010015.1. Lineage (NCBI taxonomy): Eukaryota > Fungi > Ascomycota > Pezizomycetes > Pezizales > Tuberaceae > Tuber > Tuber aestivum. Next base: position 189,980 of record LN891154.1, read on the forward strand.
GGATCTGAATGGGGGCGGGTGGGCGGGTGGCTTGAAAAGCCAAGTTACAGTGGGACAAAGTACTCGTACACAAAAATTGATGTTTCTTGATGCGCCATTGCCGGACTGCCCGCAATACAGGTAGCATAATGTAGGGGAAAAATCAATAAATTCTCTTGCGTGCAGGCGTCCTTGTGGAGCAGCGATGCACTGTATCTGTTAGAATTGGGGATACTTGCCACGCCAAGGCTTTTCGTAAATTTACTTGCATGGAAAAGATAAACTTGGATGCTCGCTATTTCCGTGTTCCCAAGGGATAAAAATTGTGGGAAATTTTTGCATAGTGCGTTCTGGATGCACAGTGATCTTCTACCATACTTTTGGGAATCGTCGTATCATAGGAATACTGGTATGATAAATTAATGAAGCCCATCAGGCCCTATCTCATTATTTTAACCTGACCCTTCCAAGCCTTTTTGTTTTGGGTCCTCTTGGGGGCGCCCCATATTGCATCTCACCCCGCCAAACGCTGCGGCCACCACTAGCCACAACCCGAACTGAGAAACTTATTTCTGAGCACCCCACAACATTGACGCAACTACCGTTCATCTCTGTCCCACCCTCTCCAACACCAACCATTTCACAAACAATGGATTCCAACAACCCCCGCGAGACCTGGAACCGCATTCAGGCTGCCATTACTCGGGTGCAGAGACAGGGTGGCCCTGGCAGGAGACCGCCAAAGGGAATTTTGGGCGGTGGCGCTGCATTGGTACTACTTGGTGCTGCAGCGGTTACTTTTAACAGCGCAATTTTCAACGGTTTGCTTTTTTTTCAACTACTTTCCACCCCCCGTGCTCTGGCGTAGGGAATTGGGCTGATGATTTGTAGTTGATGGTGGTCATCGTGCCATCAAGTACACCCGTCTCGGAGGTGTCAAGAAGGAGATCTACAATGAAGGTTTGCGTGTTGGGGCAGGGTTTGCTGCGGCCTCAGGCTAATCCTTTCCAGGAACACATTTCGTTATCCCCTGGTTCGAGACACCAATTACTTATGATGTCCGCGCGAAACCGAGAAACGTTGCTTCATTGACTGGTACCAAAGGTTTGTTACTCACGAGCTCTGTTCTTTTGTTTTTTTGTTCATTGGCATATGATGTTAATTTAGACCAGATCTCCAGATGGTCAATATCACTTGTCGTGTGCTTTCTCGTCCTCGTGTCGACGCCCTCCCGACAATTTACCGTACGCTTGGTATTGACTACGACGAGCGTGTGCTGCCGTCGATTGTCAATGAGGTTTTGAAGTCAGTCGTTGCACAGTTCAATGCTAGTCAGTTGATTACCCAGCGTGAGAGCGTTAGTAGGCTTGTCAGGGATAATTTGGTAAAGAGGGCTGCGAGGTTTAACATCATGTTGGATGATGTTTCTTTGACGGTTTGTGCCACCGGATATAGGATTGGCACATTGTGGGCTAACATAACTTTTCCCTAGCATCTTGCTTTCTCACCTGAATTCACCGCCGCGGTCGAGGCGAAACAAGTTGCTCAGTAGGTGCTTTGGGGTGTTCCGGTTCAGGCGAGTCCAGTTCGCTGACAGGTTTACAGACAAGAAGCTCAGCGTGCTGCTTTCATTGTCGACAAGGCACGTCAGGAGAAGCAAGCCATGATTGTCCGCGCCCAGGGAGAAGCCCGTTCAGCAGAGCTTATCGGGGATGCTATAAAGAAGTCCAAGAGTTACGTTGAGCTCCGTAAAATTGAGAACGCCCGGAATATTGCCACAATCCTCCAGGAGAGCGGTGGAAAGAACAAGCTCTTCCTTGACACTGACGGCTTAGGTTTGAATGTTATGGAGAAGAAATAGCAACCTCCTTGCCGGGTAAACCAAAATAAATTCTACATTATCACCGAGAATAGCCAAATGAGAGTAAGGGAGTGTCAAGGGTTCTCACATCTCTTCCTGAAGCTTGAGGCATTTTTATAATAATAGAATAAAAACTCTCCTATCCTATTGACTTTTTCATTTGGTTGCCTGTGAATGAGATGCTTGAGCGAAAGGTACGAGTAGATTTCCGTATGGTTTCGATTATGAAAGCTGTTTGACATTCGAGTGATATCTGAGAGACATGATTTGGGCACCAATATGACTTACGACTGAGGAGGGTTTATGTAGTATTTGGCTTACCCCGAGTCAATATTCAGGCAGGGCGGGATATACGAATGCAGGCTGACATCCTAGAGTCACCAAGCCCTAACAAGGAGATCCTGTGGTATCATAGGTTCGCTGGTGTACGTCTATCATGCCTTCCGAACAGCCTGCCAACTTCAAACTCGTTCTCGCCTTTTTTTTTTTTTTTCATTGACACCCCCCCCGCCCCCCTTAGCTGCTACCTCGGCAGCAAGAGTTTCCTGATAGAATATCCCGTCTCCGGGTGCTTACTGCCGATCTCAAAAGTTATGAATTCTGATAAACTATCTTCAGGGCTGCCAATAGGTCCCACCCAGCACAGCAGCTCGATTATTTTTGTCGGCAACATACCGTTCGGCAACAGACCCCACTTCAAGTTTTTTGTTAATGGTGATACTAACAATAGTTTCTTAGGCCTCTCCGAGACTCAGATCGTCGAAATCTTCTCCGCTGTTGGCCGCGTTGTCTGCTTTCGTCTAGTGTTTGACCGTGAGACCGGACGTTCCAAAGGGTACGGTTTCGCTGAGTACGTCGACAACGAGACCGCAGCCAGTGCTGTCCGTAACCTGGATAACTACGAGATTTTGGGCCGTAGGTTGAGAGTTGATTATTCTTCCCACGGGCATATTCCCGAGGCCCCTTATTTAAGCCCCTTCCCAGACCTCCCGAAGGGTATGGAGCTACCACAGGGTCTTTCCGCCACCGAAGCTATATCCAGAACCATGGATGCTATTCCACCTGCAAAGTTGGGCGAGCTGTTAGTCGAGATGCACAATCTCGCCATCAAGGATCCGATGAGGGCTACCGAGCTACTCAAACATGCTCCGCAGTTGTCGTATGCACTGTTCGAAGCTATGGCGAAGATGGGCCAGGTCGATCATGCGCAGATGGGGAGGTACTTGGAGCCCGCGGGTTCTCCTTTGCGTGGCTCCTTGCACATTGGCCATCGTGTCTTCGGGCAAGAAAACAGCTCGAGGAGTTCCTTCGCGGAGCCGAGAAGTGTTGTCTCGGGCCTCCCCTCCCCTCTTACCCCTGCTCCTCCGGGCCACCAGCCTAATGTGCCCGCCTCTTTCCCCACTTCTCCTGACTTGCAGCCGTTTGCCGCCCAGAGACCAAATTCGTTCACCTGCACCCCCCAGATCTCAAGTCCCACCCACCAAACACCCATCGTTGCGGCCACTCATAATGTTCAAGACCCAAATGTGGCTCTCTTGCAACAGGTCCTGAACATCCCCATGGGCCAAATTGAAGGGTTGCCGGAAGATCAAAAGCAACAGATGCTCCAGCTGAGACGATGTCTGAGCAATGGAATTGCGGATGATGCTGCTATTGGAATGGCCATTTGATTATTTGATTGGTTGTTCACATTTTTCTCACAAGCAAAAGTTGATTGGTTGTCCGAGGAGTGGACTGGTTATGGGGCGGGCTCATTTCACAACTGATAAGATATCTAGTCTACCGTAGTTTCGTTGGGGGTGGGAAACAAAAAAGAGAAAGAAGTTATGCAGGCCTGGTGAATAGATTGGTCAGCACGGTATGGCAAGGCTAAGTAAGGGTGTTTTCGGTCGAGTTGAAGTAAGAAATGCTTTTTGGGATGTGGGGATTTTTCGTGTTCTGCGTCTTAAGGGGGATCATTTGTCTTGTGATGGGGGGTCTTTTCTTACACCGGCTCTTTTTCTATTTTATTCCACTTTATCATTATTACCGACATCGCTTCTGTGCCAGTACCCTTTCCCTTTCCCTTTCCTACCGTATTCTTCTCCCACCTCATTCGTGTGGTGTATTAATTGTTGCCGGCATGTCACATTTGGCCCATCTGAATTCTGCAGAGAAGCGGGGGTTCCGAGATGACAGGCATACTGTATAGTACAGCATGGCACCGTACCGTAAAGTACAGTACAGTAAAGTACCGTACTACGGTAGTACTCGTACAACACAATACAGTATGAGTAGGTCAAAGAAAGGCCCTGGATGCCTGCTGTGGGCCAGATGTACCGGTAGTGCCAGCACTCGGGTGCTCGAGTGTATTGTTGTCGAGTTATGGTGGTATGCATATTTCGGATGATGGAGATGTTGATTGTTATGTGCTTGAGTTAGTAACGGTACAGTACAGTACGGTACTACGGTACGGTACTTGTAGGGGTTATGGACGACACCGCTCACAAGCCTCGGGATGTCGGCTATCATAGTTATTTTTCGTTCCTGGGATGATGAGAGAGGTTAAACTGGATTTGCCCTGGCTGCTGGCTGCTGGCTAGCCCACCCGACCCCGGGATAGGCAAGCGTGCAACGGCGGTGATCGGCGGTATGATAGCGGTAAGAGATTGGCCATAGTCTATCGGGGCCCCGCGGGCTCAAAGTTGGAAGGGTTGGACATTTGGCCCTGTTTGGGTGCTCGGGTCTGGTGAGGTATATCATATCGGTAAATGCACGAGAATCGTGCCCGTAATACAGTACGTTTCGGTGGGCGGGATCCATCGGAGGAAAGGTACTTGTCTCACACCGTTACTTGCTCGAGTGGGGAGAACCTTTGACTCGGATGCGGTAAACCTTCCCAAGACCTCGCCAGGGGCCATCGTCGTCACACCGTACCGTACTGTACGTGTCATTGCTGGCCGTGAGACCTTCTCGGCACTCACTACTCGAGTACCGGTACTAGTACTCGTACACTCCTGCTTTTCCGGCACAGGTACTCGTACTCTATTATACTCGTACGGCACCCGGCGCTTGCACTGCTGTCGAGTGCGGTATGTACTCTACTAGTACGGTGCGGCCACTCGAGCACATTTATCTTACCTTGGCTGGATTAATAAGATTGGATCGCACAAGGAAAAGCAGAACAGGTAACTTATCCCCCGGCCAGAAAAATGGGGCCAATTCACTGATTGATTTGATCGCGCGATAACGAAGCCTCTTACCATGCCCTCGTCTGCACCCCTTCCTCCCACCAATCCCATCCCAGATAATCCACAACCCACTCCATCCCCCTCCTCCCCATCCCCGTCCTTTCTCTCGCCTCCACCCTCACCTTCACCGCCCCAATCCCCAGGAGAAGGCCCCCCGGAAATCCCGCAACAGCAATTACCTCTGGCACCCCAGAGACAGCGGGGCCCACTATCCTATCCTCGCTCAGGTCACAGGGGGCGCCACCGTCGAACACGTAGAGGCTCAACCGCCATTCTTGGGGCTGTTGCCCTCGACCACCCCAACATCCCCATGTCTTCAAGCCCCCAACATAAAGACTCGCCCCAGGACTGCACCACCGTACCCGGTGGCCTTCCTCGCGGTAGGCCGTCCCATCTCTTCGCTCACCCAAACCTCAGTAACACCTCGATCGAGAGTTCGGCATTGCTCGACCATCGAGAGCAGCAGTCCATGAGACCGCGACGATCGAGCGCACAATACTCATCAGCTCCAGCCTTCTCGGGAAGCAGGTTGCGTGTGCCGGCCGGCCCTTCAGACATGTCCACTGCATCGGGGCCATCGGGCTCCTCTCGTCGCTTCAATTCCCGCGGGCTCTCGTGGGAGGGGGAGAGCGAGGACGGAGGGGACGAGGAGGACGCTCCTCTGTTGGGATCCTCTGTGAGGTCGGCACAGGGGGCAGATACCGACCCGCCGGTGTTCTCGGGAAAGAGTACGCGATCCAGGCCATCTACTTCGGGGTCCGTCGCCCCCCCGCCTGGTCGACGTTCCGCAAATTTGCAACCGCCATTGGCCGGGGCCCCCAGGGACTACGGAGGCGTGAATTTCCCACCTTCTGTTCCGGGGAGCCCTGGAATGGGTCCTATGTTGGGGATGATGGGCGCCGGGGATTATACTGATGGGTTAGGGATGCCGGGGAGGTCTTTGCGGGAGGGTGATGCGATAATTGATATTACAGGGGACGCGACCAACGAGCGTGGGTACCCGGATTCTGTGTGCCATACACCCCCTCAGGAGTTTGTCCCGGGGCATAGACAGGCTACGGCTGAAGCGGATGTCTGCTTTCCCGTGGACGATGGGCTTACGGATGATGAGGTTGCGACTTTGCATGGTGGGAGCGTGCGTGCTGCTAGACGGCGAGTGCGCGAGTGGCCGGATCTCTCGGTATTGGAGGAGTGGAGCCGGGATGAGAAGGAGGAGAGGAGTGAAGGGATTAGAGCGAAGAAGACTGCTGAGCCTGTATATGTTGGTGGGAGATTACGTGCGCCTAGGAAGACTGGCTGGCATAGGGAGGTGGAGGACGAGCCGTATAGATTCACTTATTTCAACGATGAATTGCCGGCAACTATTCATTCGCATACAATTTCAGAGTTACTACAGCCCGGCCAAACTTTTAGAGATCTGTTCCGTCCCGAACCTAGGGTTCTAGATGATAGCTCGGAAGGTGAAGACGACGAACACCCGGAATCGGAGATGATGGAAAGCCGCAATGGCAATGGGCGAGCTGCCGGGAGTGGCACCGCCGCCCGCGCTTCCCCACAGGGTGCCCCTCGCCCAGTCCGCATTGGGCCCCGGCCAACCTTCTGGCTAGACGTTATGAACCCCACCGACGCCGAGATGAAGGTGTTCATTCGAGCCTTCGGGATTCACCCGCTGACCTCGGAAGATATAATGATGCAAGAGACGCGCGAAAAGGTAGAGTTATTCCGTAGCTACTACCTGGTCTCTTATCGCACCTTCGAGCAAGACACCAACAGCGAGGAGTATCTCGAGCCCGTAAACATCTACTTTGTCGTCTTCCGGGAAGGGGTAATAAGTTTCCACTTCTCGCTCACCCCTCATCCGGCAAACGTCCGGAGGCGCATTCGGCAATTGAAAGACTATATCACCGTGTCAGCGGACTGGATCTCGTATGCGCTTATCGACGATATCACCGACGCCTTCGCTCCATTGATTCAAGCTTTGGAAGAAGAGGTTGACGAGATTGACGATGCCATCTTGCAGATGCACCTCACATCTGGTTCGGATGGCACTTCGGATAAGAAGAGCAACGCGGCCAGTAGTGCCTCTGACGGAGCAGAACAGAAGAGCGACGGAGATATGTTGAAGCGTGTCGGCGGTACACGGAAGAAGGTTATGGGATTGTACAGACTTTTGGGAAACAAAGCCGATGTCATTAAGGGGTTTGCGAAGAGATGTAATGAACAGTGGGAAGTGGCACCTAGGAGTGAGATTGGGCTCTACCTGGGTGACATTCAAGGTGTTTCCTGTCCTCCCCCGTGCTATGAATAGGCGGAATCGGATGAGCTGACTGAGCGGGGAGACCACATTGTAACGATGGTTGGTAACCTGAACCACATGGAGAAGATCCTATCAAGGTCGCATTCGAATTACCTTGCACAGATCAACATCAAGAGTATGCTTTCCACTTTCTCCCCTCCCTTCCTGCATTTCAGCCGCTAACAGTCCCCTAAGTGAATGAACGTCAAGAACAGACGGCGGACGTCCTCGGCCGCCTCACAGTCCTGGGAACTATCGTCCTACCAATGAACATCATAACCGGCCTCTGGGGCATGAACGTCCTGGTCCCCGGTCAAGAAATTGTCAACCTGAATTGGTTCTGGTGCATTACGGCGGGCCTGCTCGTGTTTGGGTTTCTGTGCTATTTTGTTGCTAAGAGGGTTTATAAAATCATGTAGTGCCTTCTTCAGGCATCGGCTGGGGAAGGCGGGAGTGGAGGAATACAATGACTTGTCCGGTCCCTTTTTTTTTGACCCCTTTTGTCTAAGTTTTTGTTTCTTGTTCATCGAAAAGAATTTTTTTTTCTTTTTTTCCTTCTATCACTTCATCTCTTCATCTTTCATTGAGTAAAGGGTGTTTTGGGGATATACATAGAGCATGTGTGGAATTTCAACTATTATTATTCTCAGTTATTTTATTTTCACAAGTTATATTTTATTTTGGCGTGGTGTACTTATAGATAGCATCGGACCAAGGAGTGTCAGGAGTCACCGTCGTATGATAGTAAGTTAGGCGCGGGGCAACGGTAGTAGGGGTATAGCAAATTACGGTACGGTACCTACACATCTGAGTGTGGACCGCCTTTGAGGATTCCTCTCGAGTTAGTAAATGTGTGCGAGTGTAGGAGGGAGGAGGAGGGGGAGTTCAATCCGCCGCCATAAATTGGAAATCAAACTCACGGGGATCGTTATCAAGCGATACGGCAGTATCATTGGCGTGATACAGTGTCCCATTCGACGGCCATGAGCAAGGCTCACCCCGCCGGATCGCTCAATTGATCCATCATCCAGCATCGTGTATCATACGGTACTTGTACCTGCTAGGGGTTGGCCCAGTCCGAGAAGAAGGCGCGGTCTCGGGTACGATATTAGGCCCCCGTTTTATGAGCTGGTCTGGTGTGATGATGGATATATCTACTCTACCTTCCTCTTTCCTCTTCGCTCGCACCTCTCTCTCTCTCTCTCTCTCTTTCTCCACTGTTGGAAGAGCAGCGCGCGAGTCGAGAGAGGACAGTGCAGGCAAGGACATATATAAATAGTGCATGAGGAGTAGTTCTAGGGTCAAGAGATTGAAGGTTTTCTCGCATTGCTTTTGTAATACGTGTCCCACATTGCGGTACTTACACCCGTAAACGAGTAGCCCAATATTCTATGCTGAACATATCATACTTCCGTTACGGTGGAGCGATGTGTATCCTACAGTTGCTGTTGTATGGAACGAGTATGTTGGTATCATTCTTGTATATGTGATGGTTGGAATTGGTATGGGAATGCTGTTGTTGTGAAGGGTGGAATTTGAAGAATGTTAATCAGCATTCAAGGCAGGAATGGGAATGGGAGGCGGGATTCTTGCAATCTGGAAGGCTGTGCTGGACTAGGAGATTTGTATTTATTGTCTGTTATGGCTGTCGCTCTAAGCTGTAGTGAATTGAGTCGATATAAGGGTTTATTCTGGTTTTCAGGTTATGAGCCCGGTGCTCTACTATACTGTTAACATGTCTGATACTATAACGCTCCTACACTTTACTACTTTACTACCTTGCTACTTTCTCATCTACTGTATTATCTTCAAGTCCTACCTCTTTCCTCTTTCAATGTCACAAGAAACCTATTCAGTTACATTTAACTATTCTGATTACTGCTTGACTGTTTTCAACCCTCTCACAAAATCAACTGTGGCTTATACTGGAAATACTGCCATTTATCACTGCAAGTATGGTGAAACAAGCAAGTTAACCCACTACAATTATTCTCATTGAAAATGTGATATTAAGTTCTTTTTGCAAGCTGATACTGCTCTGGGTATTATGTTTGGGGATGAGGTTCATCCTGGTGGTTGTAGCACTGGTGGAATAGACTTTGAGCATCATTCTGGTAAGGCAGCTGCAATTCTTAATGCTTTATACCATAGTTCAGTTAAGACTTATATTAATGGGATGAGAGATTCTCATTTAATGTGGGAAGAACTAAAGACAAAATTAGATATATAGAATATACAGGCTGGTCATACAGCAATACTTTACCATTTCAATCAAATGCGACCTATGTTAACCTCTGGCTCCACAATTGTAGAGTACATAACAAGGCTTCTCAATTGTCGATAAGAGCTAGAGGGGTTTGAGCAAGTGATTCAGAATGAGACCTTTATTACCTACCTTATTATGACCTTACCATCTGAGTGTAACTTGATCATTGATATCATTACCTATCAGCCTATCAAGCAGCAGACTGTGGACTACATGATCACTACCCTAGTTGAATGGGAGACCTCTGTATGCAACAGAAAGCAAGAAGTAGGATTCAATGCAACTATAGAAAGCACTATGGTTTCTGAGAATGTATTACATGTGGGTAGACAGTAAGGACGCTTTCTGCAGTAGGGGTCATGGTCAGGACCAGGTTATCATGGATGGCATTGACAAGGAAGACAGTTTTGGCCCAATCATCCAACACCACATATGACCTCTTCAAATACTGAGCCTGTTACCTGTTGGATTTATAATAAGAAGAGTTATCAACACGCGAACTGCTTCACAACAAGACACGTGGATAGACTTTATAGCGATTTCCAGCATCCGTCTTCCAGTAAGCAATATGCACCCAACATGCCTGATGAGTCCACCTTTGCCCCTGTTAAGGTGTTGATGACCAAAGCAGTATCCAGAAGATCCTTTACCTCTATGTCAATTTGGTTAATTGACTCCAGTACATCTAATCATATGTGTTCTGATATCTGATTCTTTTCTACCCTCAAGTGACTACTGAAACCTATCCGGATCTCATTGGGTGATGGGTCTGAGGTTTAGGCTTTCTCCTCTGGCCAAATTTCTCTCCATCTCTCTACACTTACAGTCTATATTCATGCCCTTTTGATACCTTCTCTTACCTATAACCTACTTTCTGTCAGTCAACTTGCTCTTGGTTCAGGGTACTCAGTCTTTTTTGAAGGCCAGCATTGTTACTTGGCAAGTGGCTGTAGTAAAAGAAAAGAGCTCTATCTTCTGGGAACATTACCCAATAGCCTCTTCCAGTTGTATCTTATGCAACAGAAATGAGCTAGTTAGAGGTCTGAATCAATTGCAATCAATACCCTACTTCTCGCTAAACTTCTACTTCAGCTTTGGCATGAGAGACTTGGTCATCTCAATGTTGATTCCATTAAGGTGCTGGTTTCTCTGGAGTTGTATAACATCTCTGAAACAATGTTACAAGTTTGTGATATCTGCATGAAAGTAAAGCTGCAGTGGCAGATTGAAAGAACTTCGGTCCAGCGAACAACAAAGCTGTTCCAACTCACACACTCTGATCTGTGTTGCTCAATCCTACCAGAGTCAATTTCTGACTTTCGCTACTTTGTTGTCTATATTGATAATTATTCTCATTCTGTCTGAGTCTATTTCTTAAGATCTAAATCTGCGATAGAAGTAGTTTCAGTGTTTCAAGAGTTTAAAGCTTCTTTGAAAAAGAAGTATCCAGAGTGGCCAATCACAAGATTTGGGTGTGATAATGGCTGTGGTGAGTACGATAATAGCTTTCTTTAGGGTATCTTATGGGTGTCTAGGATTTCATTTAAGCCTTCTCCATCCTATACTCAACACAAGAATAGTGTTAGTAAGTATATAATAAGAATGCTGGTTACCAAAGCAGTGGCATAGGTGATGTTACGGGATTCAAGGCTTACCAACTCTTTTCGGGCTAAGGCGATTAACACTGCGACCTATCTCCATGATCATTCTCCATCCTGTCCACTTGATAACAAAACCTCCTACGAGGTACTCCACAAGAGGAAACCTGAAATTGGACATTTTTGGCAGTTTGGCTGTATTGTCTACAAAGCTGATACCAGAGGAATGGCATACTGGAAAGTTTTTTGAATGAGTACGACAGTGTGTTTTTCTAGGTTATGTTCATAACATATAGTATATATGGCACCTTTGGGATCCAAAGGGTAAGCACATTATTCAGGAATCAGATATTTGCTTTAATGAGACTCGCATCTTACGAGACTTTATACAGGACAATTTTGACTCTGAGATAAGTATATTTAGGTCTCTAATTTTAGAAGCTTCTGCTAACTTAACTGGAGTTGACCAGAAGTGTTCACCTTTGTTGATTCAAGCAGACCATCAATCACTTGTGCTCGAGAATGAAACAGATTTCTAATCCCTGCATAGATTTGAGAACCTAAAGCCAGTATCACAAACTATGTTGAACCTTTCAGCAATGCTTATGTTAAAGAATCTGATAGCTCAGAATAACCTACTTAGCTACTGAGAAGCCTTGAATCAGTCATGTTTGGAAAGCTGGAAGCAAGCAATGCATGACAAGTTTGCTTCTTTACTACATAATAAGACATGGATTTACGTGGATTGTGTACTAGATGAGTACAAGATTATTGGATGCTGCTGGGTCTTTTGAAAGAAAATTAATTCAGATAGAAGTTTATACTTCTAGGGCTGATTGGTCATTAAGAGTTACAAGCAGGTTCCTGGTATTGACTTTGGGGATACCTTTGCACCTGTTGTGAAGCTTGAGAGCCTGTGGTTGGTTTTAGGTCATGCAGTTCTACATAGGTGGGAGGTCCACCATATGGATGTTGTAATAGCATTCTTGAATCTGCAGATTGATAACCCAGTTTTTATAGAGATACTAGAGGGTAGACTGGTTGGAAAAGCTTTCAAAAAGTACTAAAGCTTGTCAGCTTCAAAAGGTATTATATGGGTTAAAGCAGGCCCCACAACTTTGGTATCAACACATCTATTAGTTTCTTCTCTCTGTTGGCTTTGAGTAGTCAATGAATGACCTAAACCTGTACCTTTGGTACACGAAACCTCCAAAATTCAAAGCCCCTGATCTGATTTTCCTTTACATTGATGACTTATTGATTAGTGCTCAAAGTTCTCAATCAATAGTTGATGTAAAAACACTACTTTGCTAGCAATATTAGATGAACAACTTGGGTCCTGTCCAACAGTTTCCTGGTCTTGCAATCTTTCGTTCTTCCAAGAATATAATCTATTTACTTCAAGGACAATTTATTTCAACTGTTTTAAAGCAGTTTGGTATGGATGGTAGTAATGATATTTATATATCTACGGAGTCAGAATAAAAGCTTATATTGTCTCTTAATACTGATGATCTGGTAGATCAGCATGAGTATCAGTTCTTAATTGGTAGTTTAATGTATTTGGTTGTAGGAACAAGATGGATATTATATTTGTAGTACCAACACTCAGTAAATTCAGTTTTATATCTAATAAATCACACTATGCTGTGGCCAAATGCCTCCTCTGATACCTACAACATACAAAGACTTTATCCTTAGTTTTCCAGCCTATTGGGAGTACTATTGCTATCAATCGCTATTTTACCAGTTCTGAATGCTCAGGATGTCTGAAGCAGAAATATAATCTCTATGGATTTTTGGACTTTGACTTTGCTGATGATACCAGTGACTGACAATCAACCAGTAGCTAAATATTCCTCCTTGCTCGTAGACTTACAACTTGGAGGGCAAACAAGCAAAAGCTTGTTTCTTTGTCTACTATGGAAGCTGAGTACATTGGTTACTTTAATACTGTCCATAAGAGAATTTGGTCAAACTGGCTTTATCATAAAATTACTGGTGATGTTTCTCCTCAACCTCTACCTATATTTTGTGATAATCAAGGGGCAACAGAGATTACTAAAAATTCTAAGTTCCGTAAATGGATAAAGTATATTGATATTAAGTATAGGTGCATCAAGGGATAAGTGTGAACCTCATTTTCAGGAATTTTCAAACAAGTATAACTAACCCAATACTGGCTTAAATAATATGAAAAAACCGCGGAGATATAGAAGACACTAAGTAGAATAAAAGTACAGTTTTTTTTAATTTGTAAACACAAGCTGAAAGAATGGTATACTTGTTTTAAAAGTTGGAAATTTGGTGTAAGTTTAATAGTCTTGGCATAAAAATGCAACATGAATCTGATTAGTAAGTATAGAAAATAGTGAAAGTTGGAATCATGAAAGATCATGTAAGATATACAAGCAAGAAACAACTAGGATATTTACAACCAAGGTCGACAAATACAAGATGACTAGAGTTAAAAAGCGTATACAACAAAGTCATGCTGCTGGCAGATTAGGTGGTCGGCCACGAGGCACACTTAATCAAGAACAAGTAGAAGAAGTACATAATTCTGTGTTGGAGGATCTTAATTGTAAAGAAGTAGATGAGCAGAATGGTGAGTATCTAGTAAATTTATCCATAAAAGTGAGTTTTATGATAAAGACTAACTTTCTAATGTTTGTAATTAATAGAAGTGCTGGGATTTCAGATGAGAGCAGGGAGAGGAGGAAAGGCACCATGTCGACAAACAATCTGGAAACGGAAGAAGAACGAGCAAAGGACAAGGGAGGAGGAATTGGAGAACTTGGAGCAAGTTTTGAGGATGGAGCTAGAGGGCGAGCAGGCTGATGGAGAGGCATCTAGCCATGAAGAGGAGCAGGATGAGGAGGCTCCAGATGAACAACAAGTGGTTGAAGAGATAGAAGAGGTAAATGAGGAAGCAGAGAATGATCAAGAGGAGGAAGATGAGAGAAGAGAGAGTGAGGATTTAGCTGAGGCTAAGGAAAGCTGGCCTGTCTTATCCAGGTATCAAGCAACATTCTTTCAGTATCAAATCCTAACAAAAGGTAAGTAGCATGTCCAGTACATGCAATAGTGAGTAATTTTTAACTGAGAAATACTTAGGGATTCATGATATGCGAAAGCTATTGCGGTCTAAACACAGAGCACCAAAGGGCCAAGACTTTGAGCATCATTTGCAAGTTTTAGAGTTCCTTCACTTTCAGAGATATGGGCTGCAAAAAACGTTCTAGAAAAGAACATGGAAAGATGCGGCCTCATTTATTGCAGCAGCGAATGGGCATGGGAATCGAGTACGAGATCGAATTATCCAAAATGAATGAAGCTGGATCAAGAGTTGTCAGATTCCTTCTACATACCAAGGCAGGTCACCTATGCTGCACCGTTTGATCGATGATGAAGGTACAAAGCTTGCTCTCAGAAAATATTTGGCCGGAGCTGGTGAGGCAATCACTGGCCAAAGTGTTGCTTATGCAATCTCAGTGTATTGGCAAACTGGAATTCTGCCATTTAAAGAGCAGCCAGGATCAAAGAATCTACCTTTGCCATATTCCTCAGAAACAAGTGCCCAATTGGCTGCACTGGCAGAGTCGCGACAGGTAGTTCAGGATACACTCAGCTGTTAAACGGCTGTCCAATGGCTACATGAGATGGGCTACAAGTTTCGCGACATTAGTAAGAGAGTTTATAAGGACGGCCATGAAAGGGCTGACGTTGTCCTATACAGACAAGAGCAATTCTTGCCTGCTTTACAAGCTTTACAAGATCGTATGGTACTTTGAGAATTGATAAACTCTAACAGTAATGAGGAGATTCATGTCGTATATCCATCAAATTTACCTGCCGGTATCAAGCCAGTTGTCTTAATTGTGCATGATGAGTCAACATTTCATGCCAATGATGGAAGATCAAAGATATGGGTAAAGGAGGATCACATCCCACTGAAGAAGAAAACTCGTGGCAAAGGAATAATGGTATCCGATTTCCTGATACCTGGAGGACAACTTCGGGTTCCTGAGGATGTTGAAAACCCCCTAGTGATTGAATATAGAATATTAGATGATGGGCCTAAACGCATAGACTCAAAACTAACTACTAGTTCAATTGAGTATGGAGGAGATAAATGGTGGGATGGGGATCAGCTGATTGAACAAGTTATGAAGTTGGCAATTCCAGTCTTTGAATCAGCGTTTCCTGGGTGTCAAGCCCATTTCCTTTTCGATAATGTGACTAGTCATTCCGCATATGCCGATGATGCACTTCGAGCATGTATGATGAATCTACGTCCAGGAGGTGGGCAAGCACATCTCCGACCAGGAATCAATTCTCTGACTGGCGATATTCATCCAATGGTAATGGCTGATGGTACACCTAAAGGACTACAAACTGTACTCCAAGAGTGTGGATTATGGAGACCAAAGTTACGAGTTCAGTGCCGAAAGCCAGATGGAAAGAAAAACAAGCTGTGCCTGAATGGAGGTACATGCTGCGCTAGGGCACTAATAGCCCAAGAGCCAGATTTTAAGACTCAAAGAAGCAGGATTGAAGAAGAGGTGGAAGAGAAGGGGCATTTGGTTTTCTTTTTTCCCAAATATCATTGCGAGCTCCACTTTATTGAGTACTATTGGGGGGCAGCAAAACGGTATGCATGGCGGAGATGTGGGTACAACATTCGAGCTTTACGGAAAATGGTTCCTGAATCTTTAAATTCTGTAAAGCCAACCTTAATCTGGAAGTACTGGGCACGTACAGAGCAAATGATGAGAGCCTACAGAGAGGGATATGCATATGGCACTACTGACTTTAAAGAAATGGTTACAAAAATCTATAGAAGCCATCGCAGAGTGTCAAATTCTCAAACAATTGTATATAATTAAATTACTTTCTTTGATACCTATTATTATTTACACTATATCACAATCGATTACTACTTGGCTTGGCACTATGGTTGCACAGCCACTGTTGCATTTGACTGTGCCATATGGTTTACGTTCTTCCCTTGATGTACCTATATCATTTTATTTACTCTGATATTGAAGAAAAGAAAGTCACTCTCAACTATATTCTGATAGTGAATCAAATAGTGGATATTACAACCAAAGCACTTCTGCATAATACACATTGGAAGGATGTGGATTGTATGGGTATGGAGTTCTTTTCGAAGCAAGTTTAATTTCTTTAAGATCCTGTACTCTGGCACTCTTTTTCCCTGATTAAACCTGACAGGTTTTTAATGAGGTCAGAACTTCTCTTGTCTTTACTTTCCTAATTACTACTTCCTAGTTGATCTACTAGGAAGGGTGGGAGTGTTGTATGCAATGAGTATATTGGTATCATTCTTGTATATGTGATAGTTGGAATTGGTATGGGGATACTGTTGATGTAAAGGGTAGAATTTGAAGAATACTAATCGGCATTCAAGGCAGGAATGGGAATGGGAGACTGGATTCTTGCAATCTGGAAGGCTGTACTAGACTAGAAGATTTGTATTTATTGTCTGTTATGGCTGTCGCTCTAAGCTGTAGTGAATTGAGTCGATATAAGGGTTCATTCTGGTTTTTAGTTGTAATGGAAAGATTATTGAGTAATGGTTTATGATTTGAGATGTTGGGGGCGGGGTGGAATGATTATTTGAAGAAAGGGTTCTTGTTCTAGCTTTGCTCTTTTAGTGGAATTGTAAATACCATATGTGTCACAAACTGTCATGAAGCAAGGCAGATTTTACATAGCCCAGAATTCTGAGCTATAGGTATGTTGGGATTTCACATAACGCACACTAGTGCACCATAGGTTATTAGGTTTACCTGTTTGTGACTCACAGTTGTGAGTCATACGATGTTATGATTTTTACACATGACTCAAATTTATGAGTCATGTGTTTCACTCAGGTGATGAGAGTTGCGCACCTGACTTAGTTATTATGTTTTGATTGGTTTTAGGTATGTTGCATAGTGACTCATAGGAGTCGGGTGATGCATTTCGCCTGACTCATAGTTATGAGTCCCAGGGTTTGCGTGACGCGAGGTAGGAGTCACACCAGGTGAAGAACTACTATAAAAGGGATCGCTAGGACCCCGAGTATTAGTTCTTCACACGTTCTTCTTGTTTATTTCCTACCTTTAAGTTATTACAATAAAACCTACCTTTACACTCTTTAAGATTTATCTTAAGAAACCCAAGAATCGTCTTTCCTCCCAAGCGAGAAAACTATTTCTCCTCCTACATCAAACGATTAAGTCTTAAGCAAGGACTTAAGAAGATTAGAGAAATAGGCGCGATAAGATAGAAGTCAAAAAGACTTGACTATCCACATCACGTAGGCATTGGCCTAAGAACTATTACCTTGATACGCATTAAGAATGGTTAGCTGTCATACCCCAGTGCCCGGTAGGATTCTTAACATTAGAACGTATCTACAACACGACACTTAATGATTACACTATGGCTTCATTCAACCCAGATCAAGAAGGAGTTTTGGACATCCAAGACGACGGCTTTGGACTGGAAGAATTAGAACAAGCGATAAGTGAAGCAAGTCAACACTCGGCAAGAACCGCAAGTCCGGTCACACCTGAACAAGTCACCTTTCCAGACGAGGAAGAAGTACCAGAAACACCAAAACCTGAAAGAATGTCGGGACCAGCACCACCCCTAGGCCCACCTTCAGCAGGGCCAGCGCCTTACCAGATGTTACTATGAGATGAAGTGGAATGGATGATACAAGAGGCGATAAGAGGAAAAGGACAACAACTCAAGATCAAGCCTCTACTACAGTATGATGAAGAAAGAAGCAAGCTACGAGGATTCTTGGTACAACTCTTGACCTACTTTGACGCAGTAGGATAGAGGCAAGGAAATGACCAGGACAAAATATGATACACTCTCACCCTACTCGAAGGAACAGCCCTAAAATGGATAACCCCTATTGTGGTCAGCAATAATACACCATGGAAAGATTGGGCCAGCTTCAAGGCAGTATTCGAAGCCCAATTCACAGATATCGAATTAAGCGAATCGGCGCGAAACAGATTGGAAGAAATTCGCCAAGGAATAAAAAATGTTACAGATTACAAGTATGAGTTCCGACTACTCCAGTACGATGCAGAGTGTAACGAGGCCTCTGCTATGAGATGGTTGATGAAAGGTTTGAGAAGAACCTATCAAGAGGCATGGAGGTACAGCGAGGAAAAGTTCACTTCAACTGAAGAAATGGCCTACTAGGCCATTCGAAAAGAAATCCAGTTTGGACAACTAGATTGGACCCAAAGAAACCAGTCAATTAGAACACAAAGTAACAATATGGACATAAGAAATCAAAATACATCTAGGAACCAGAATGGAACCTTCAGGACCACCACCCAAGGAGGAGACACTATGGACCTGGACGCCACTCAAAAGAGACCATCCCTCAACCTTGCAAAAGATGAGTACCTTCGACAATGAAACAACAATCTTTGCCTAAGATGTGGAATAGCAGGGCACATGATCAAGGATTGCAAACGACCTGCCAACCTAGCTCCAAACCAAGGAAGGAACCAACAGAATCCAAGATTGAACCCCAGATTCCAACCACGCAGCAACCTGAGGGAAATTGAAGTTGAAGACAAATATGAGACGGTGGTAAAAGACGAAGGTCCCCAGCAATAGATGGTCTGCGGGACCCTCCAAAAGACAAACCCATCTTGATGGCCAACTATTACACTCTGTTAAGTAAAAAAACAAATAACAACGACAACAATTATATCATGATTGAAACCACCATTTATAACAACAAACAAAAAGCAATAATGATACAGGGAATACTCGATTTGGGGGCAACAGAAGATTTTATTGACAAAGAAATTTGCGAAAAAAATCAACTAGCAACCAAGAAAGCAAAACATGAGAGGAAGATTTACCTCGCGGACGGAAAACCCAGTGCAATGGGACCTATTACCCATACCACACAAGTACTTATAGAAATCGGAAACCATAGGGAAGTGGCTACTACCTTCTAGGTGGCGAATATACAATACCATGAAATTATCCTCGGGATGTCATGGTTAAAACAACACAATCTCACCTTGAACTGGGAAGAGGAAAATATTACCCTTGACAGTGAACGATGTACGACATCGTGTCTCAACAGTTCGCCAGTAGTATATGCAACTCCAGAAGAAGAAGTGATCGAAGAAAACTTGGATGCGAAGTTCAGCCAAGTACGACCAAGAAAGGATCAGAAGATCAAAGTTCAAAGACTAAGCCACGAGGCAAAGATACCCACCAGAGGGTCCAAGAAAGCAGTAGGACATGACCTGTATGCCAACGAAGAAGTCAAGATACCAGCCAATGAGCAGGTAATTGTTCCAACTGGAATAGTCATAGAGCTACCTCAAGGCACCTATGGACGTATAGCACCACGCGATGGTCTCGTAGTCAAAGACAGACTCACTACCAATGCTAGAGTAATAGACGCCGAGTATACAGGTGAATTGAAGGTTGTCATGGTCAACCAGAATAACAAAGAATATAAGGTAGAAAAAGGCGAGAAAGTCGCACAACTAATAATCAAGAAAATCAAGAAACAAGAACTCCAAGAAGTGGAAAGCCTGGCCGAGGCCAAAACGGGCGCCAAAGCATTCGGCAGTAGGAACCAAGATAGTACGACCAAGGAAGCCCAACCAAAAAAGATCAAGATCAACCGAATATCAGCATGAGCTTTTGGAAGGTTCTATCACAAGGGAGAAACAGCAGGAATCCTCCAATGGGATTACCAAGATACAGGAACCAGTCTAGCTCAGAGTAATATTAGCACTGAGCTTGTGATAAGAAGTTGACTACAAGCAAAAGAGGAACAGTTGGATAAGCTGGTACCACAAGAATACCATTACCATCTGGACTTGTTCCAAGAAAAAGAATCCACCAAGCTACCTCCTTACCGACCTGACGTGGACTTGGAAATCAACTTCGAAGAAGGAAGCAAAGGGTTGCCACAGAAAAGAATATACCAGTTAGGAGAAACAGAGCTCGAAGAACTGAGGAAATATATTCAACAAAATATAGAAAGAGGATGGAGCCAACCATCCTACGCCAATGGAGAGTCACTTATTTTATTCAGCAAGAAGAAGGATGAGAAGTTAAGACTATGCATCGATTATCGGGTACTCAACGAAATAACCAAAAAGGATTGGTACCCCCTACCTCTAATAGAAGAAGCATTGGATCGACTAGCGTCAGCCAAATACTTCACTAAACTAGACATTCGGGATATCTACCAGAACGTCAGAATCAAGAAAGGAGACGAATGGAAAACCATATTCCCTACGAAATATAGAACATACCAATACCTGGTTATACCTTTCGGGCTAACCAATGCACCAGCCTCCTTCCAAAGGTGGATCAAAAGAGTACTTCACAAGTACTTGGACATATGCTGCATCGTCTATTGTGACGATGTACTCATATATTCCAAAGATATGAGACAACACTAAAAAGATGTCTACAACATGATGGCCAATATCAAGAAATCCAGGATGCGATGCAAATCCAGCAAATGCGAATTCCATAAAGAAGAAACTGAATACCTAGGATTCATTATCAATAGAGAAGGAGTCCGAATGGATCCAGTCAAAACCAAAGCAATATGGGAATAGGAGTACCCAAAGAACAAAACTGACATCCAATAATATATAGGATTCTGCAGTTTCTATAGGAGATTTATAGAAGGCTTTAGCCGAACAGCTAAGCCCCTATATAACCTGACCAAGAAAGATGTCAAATGGGATTGGGGAACCAAGGAAAAATAGGCTTTCGAGGAACTTCGAACCAAGATCACCCAAGGACCAATACTGGTACATTTTGATCTAAAGAAAGAAATGATGATTGCGACAGATGCATCAAAATACGTATGCTTAGGCATACTATCTCAAAAGTACAAAGATGGGAAATGGAGAACAGTGGCTTTCTGATCCAAAACGATGACACCAGTGGAATGCAACTATGAGGTCCACGATAAAGAACTATTAGCCATAGTTCAAGCCCTGAAGGAATGGAGAAGATATGCACAAATCAAGCCCCAGTCAAAATACTCACAGACCACAAAAACCTAGTACCCTTCATGACTACGAAGGAACTTAAGGGATGACAAATACGATGGATGGAAAAGCTCAGCACTTAGAACTTCAAAATTGAATACCGACCAGGAAAAGAAGGGGGAAAACTCGATGCCCTAACCAGAAGATCAACGGATAGACCAAAAGACCCTGAAGATGAAAGAATCAAACAGAAACAACAAATTCTACTACCAAAGAAAAAATACTACTAATCAGAAGAAGAAGACAGTAGATACGAATCACTGAACAAGATAAATATCCAAACGACATTGCAAGAAGATATCAGGAAAGAAAGTTCACAAGATAAGGACATCAAGGAGATAACAGAAAAACTGGCGCAAGGAATAAAGGAAAACAAAGGGGTAGCCTTAGGATTGTGCTAATGGAGAGATGATTATCGATAGTATGACGGAAAAATCTGGATACTGGATAAAGAAGAATTATGCACCGAAATCATACGACAACATCATGACTCCCCATATGCAGGACATAGAGGAACAGCCAAAACTACCGAATTTATCAACCGATGATACTATTGGCCAAAGATAAGGGAAGACATCAAACAATACATCAGAAACTGTGACATGTGCCTGCGCACCAAAGTGGTCCGACATGCACCCAACGGATTGCTCAGATCCAACAAGGCGCCTGAAGAACGATGGGAATTTATCCCGTTGGACTTTATTACTGACCTACCGAAGTCAAATGATCAAAACGCCATATTAGTGGTAGTAGATCGCTTGACCAAAATGAGTCACTTCATAGCCTGTAGGATGGATATGACGGCACGGCAGTTCGTGTTACACATAGAAGCGTAATCGGTCCAGCACATGGCTAAATGCATAAGGTCAGGTGTTTGACTCCGGGCCCTGCCGTAGTTATCGTAACGATATCATATTATCGCATGAAATGATAAGGCATCTATGCAGCCCGCTCTGCAGAAATACAAGGCATGCGACCGAGGGGTTTTCGCTGGATAACATAGAAGGAGCTCCGCTCTACAAGATAAGACTTAGTTGGTTCAGATTGGTCGATTAGTTATATAGCTACGACCTCTGCAAGTCTATATGCAATTACAAGAAGTAATATGCATGTCCCTTCAGCTCGGGTAAGCTAGAGTCATCCGGAACACTTATCTATGATTGGTTAATAACTACTCACTGGTCGAGTTAGTTATCTTCATCATGCACTCTAAGCTATGCACATAGAAGAGTCATTGATAAGTCCTTTAACGGAGCTGATCACTCCACACAGGAAGAGAGCGTGGAAGTTAGTTTTCAGGGTGAAACGGAGTTCGCACTCCAAGGACACTGAAGCTTTAGCATGGCAGGTACATAGTCAGTAAGGGATTGGATGTAGGCCGCCACCACCCAGACGCGGAATATAAATATCGAGGTGCCTCCCTAGCTTTTAAACCACGCTCCGCGCCCTCTACTTTCCTCTCGCTTGAAAACATTACCGCATTCGGCCAGGTAAAACTCCAGGGTTTTGCGTGGCAACCATCTCCACACACCTAATTCCTCTCCCGCTTAGGCTTCAGTCTCTAAGTGCACAGCTCCCTCACTACCCCGCACAGCCCCCTTCACCATGGAGGTGCCTGGTCCGGGCCCTTCAAGGTCTGGCTCTCGAGCCTCCAGTCGTGCCTCGCCCTACGAGTCAAGGGCTCCAACCCCCGCTCTCCCCGATAATCTCACCCTGATAAGGGATG
>LN891154.1:218621-232730 GCA_900010015.1 Tuber aestivum
GAATGCGGTCTCCAAGAACAAATTCATGCAGTCCAGGCACTGCTGGAAGTTTGGCCACCCGGCCCCAGCCTGCACTGCCACCATTCCTGTCGGCCCAATTTGTGCCTCAAACCATACGAGGACCAACCACCGCTGTTCCAACCCATCGTGTCCCAAGCTGGGCTACCTCAAACCCGTTCTCGGCTGCTGCCCAACCTCCCCCCTCAAGTGCGCTAACTGCTCTGGTGGCCACCCCACTACCGACAGGTCCTGCCCCTCCTGTCCTTCCCAGACGACGCAACAGTCCTCAGGGTCTGAGGCGGAAGATGAAGAGGAGGGTGACACCATGGACCAAGACGATGCCCCACCGGGCAACGCACGCACGCCCTCTCCCCCCCTCCCTGGAAACAACTCCTAGGCCACCCCCTGCTCCGTTGTGGCCCCAATTCCCCGTGCTCCGGCACCCGCCTCACAGTCTGCTGCCTTCTTCGCCTCCCTAGGGGAATCCAGTAGCTCGTCTCCATTCCCCTCATCTTCCTTTCATAAGTGATAGCACAACCCATGGATCCAAATTTGGTGGACCGATTGCCGCCAACTCCTTCTTTCCTGTCTTTTCTTTCCATTGTTCAACATAACTGCTTAGGGAGCTGGAATGTTTTTCTATCACTTTTTAACAGCCTCGCTGCGCTGCCATCTCCCCCTCAGGTAGTGGCCCTACGGGACCCCCCAGTCTGGAGAGGGAAACTACCATCCTTTTCTATGTATAAGTGTTTCTCCCCCCCTGTCGCCTCAGGCTGCAAGCCTAAGGTAGCCTTCTTTGTCTACCAGGAGCTCCTTGGAGCCTACCCTGTTCTCCCTTGTTTCTTTGATCGGCCTGATTTAATGGCACTGGATATCCACTCGCCTAGGGGTTTGTTTTCATCATCTCTCCATGTTTTTCGGATCTACAATTTGTACTCCATTAATTTTGTGTCCTCTCACCACCGGACAGTGTCGCCAGCGGATGCCTTTCCTCTTCATGATTTCCCTTCCCTCACCCTTGGTGACTTCAACCTGCACCACCCCCTTTCTGACCCCTTGCGTCAGTTTTCGGACCAAGACCTGCTGGTGTCCTCCCCCTACTTCGAGGCTGCCTCCGAGGCTGGCTACAACCTGCTCAACATGCCTGGCATCCACACCAGGTTCCCCTTTGACTTGGCCACAAGGCCAGGTGTACTTGACCTGGCTTTTGCCAATAAGCTTTTGGCTCCTTTCCATGATTCCTGGTCGGCTGACCTCCCCTCTACTGGATCTGACCATGTCCCCATCCTCATTAAACTTTCCACGCCCTTGATGCACAAGGCCCCTCCGAGCCCGGACTGGGACCAGGTGGACTGGCCGCCAGTCCTTGAGACCCTGCGAAGAGTCGATGTCCCACCACCGCCTTCCCTCCCTACAGCCTCCGCCCTTAGCTCGTGGTTCGATCGACACCTTGGTGCCCTCTCAGCCCTACTCCTAGCCCCTGCCCCACTAAAACGCCCTTCACTTACGTCCAAGCCTTGGTGGTCCCCCCTGTTGACCTCGCTGTGCCGTGCTTTCCATGCAGCTGCCAGAAGGTCCCACTCCTCCCCCTCTCCCACACTCAATACCGAAGCCCGCGAGGCCCGCTCCCTCTACTTCAAGGCGATCAAGAAGGCAAAGGCCGAGCATTGGAAAGGCTTCCTTGCCAAGGTTGATTCCCGCTCAGTCTGGACGGCCAAAAGGCTTGCCACTGGAAGAGCCCCCGACTGCTTCCCCTCCTTTCCTGGCCTCTCCTCCCCCGAACAGATCAACTCAGCACTCCTGAATCACTTCTTCCCCCGCAAGACTACTACTCCCACCCCATCTATCCTCAGGCCCTTCCGTCACTCACCCCCTCTCTCCCCTGAGGAGGTACAGAAGGCCCTATCCAAGTCATCAAACTCGTCAGCCCCAGGCCCAGACCAGATCTCCTACGGGGTCTGGAAAAAGGTCCACGCAGCTAATCCCTCCCTCCTTGTTAACCTCCTCTCGCCGTTACTAACTTTTGGCTTCCACCCTCCCTCCCTCAAAAAGGCCAATGGAGTCGTTCTCTCTAAGCCAAGTAAACCAGACTACTCCTCCCCCTCCTCCTTCAGTATCATTGTCCTCCTCCAGACCGTCTCAAAAATTCTAGAAAGGATTGTTGCCTCAGGCCTATCCCTAGTTGCCCGCTCACAGGGCCTAATCAACCCAAATCAGTGTGGCTCGCTCCCTGAACTCAGTACCTATGACGCCTGCGCCGCCCTCAACCACGAGATCCGATGCCTCCAGAGGCCCGGGCTCAAAGCCTCGTCACTCTTCCTTGACATTAAAGGAGGGTTTGACAACATCAATTCAATACTGCTCTCTACTTTCATGAAGTCCAGGGGGGTGCCTCCATACATCTGCGCCTGGGTTCAGTCTTTCCTTTCCAATAGACATTGTCGTCTTCTCTTTCAGTGATCTCCTAATGTGTTCTGTCCAGTGCAGGTGGGCGCGCCACAAGGGTCTCCTATTTCTCCTCTTCTTTTTGTCATCTATGTGTCTCCTCTTCATTTGAGTATTCCCAAGGGGATTATGTTTTCTTATGTTGATGATTTCACTGTCACGGTGGCCTCTCCCTCTTACAGGCGCAACGTTCAGTGCTTACAGCACTATTTTCTGGCATTGAAGAGAAGGGCAGGGGCAATTGGCATGTCCTTCTCTGTACCCAAGACCGAACTGTCTCACTGGAGGACCTCAAGGGACCATGGAGCTCGTTGCTACACCCCAGTCACCCTGGATAGTACCCTCTTCCATCCTGCCAGGCTAGTTCGCTGGCTCGGCTACTGGTTTACCCCTAGCCTGGAAACCTCTCCTCACTTTGCAAAACGTTTGGCCCTCGCTCAGGGGGCTTTTGCTATTGTAAGACAACTCTGTCCTCCCGGCAAAGGTTTGCCTCCTTATCTCAATCGAAGGCTTGCTGTGGGACTCATCCTGCCCATCCTCTCCTATGGGGCCGATCTTCTGGTTCCCAACGCATCTTCACTCCACAAGATGGAGGTCTTCTGGAACCGGGTCCTCCGATGGGTGACCAACTGCTTCCACTCTACTCCTACCTCAATCCTCCCCTGGGAGGCCAGCATTCCCCCTCTGGTAGTCCTTCTTCCCCACAAGCACCGAATGGCGGCCTTGAGGATGGCCTGCTCCCCTCCCGAAATTAACCTGGCCGCGGCCAGGCTCCCCTCGTCCTTTCCCTCCGCATCGGCAACAAGGGCCCCGGACTTTAACCGGGCCCTGTCCACCGGACTGAATGGGAACGCTTACCCCCTACTCTGGAAGACTCCCAGGCCCTCTCCTGCCGTGAGGTCCCACCTGCCTATTGATGGCATAGCTCACTCCATCACTCGGATCGCCGCCAAAGGAACTCTCCCAGGCCTGAACAGGCACCTGGTCCCCAGTGCGATCAACAATCTCTCCTCGTCTCAGAAGTACTCCCTCCTAAAAGCTACTACTCGGTCCCTCCTCTCTCAGGACTGGGCGCTGCAGGCCCCTCCTCCTCTACACTATCCCTACCCTCCACCGGAGACCCCACACCCCTTTATGGGACTGGAGCGCTTTCTGGCTGGAAGAATATATCAGATGAGAGCTGGAAAGAGCTATCTAGCTGCCTATACCGCCTGGAACGAGCTAGACAAATCTACTACTTGTGTAGCCTGCGGCCTAGAGCCGGAGACCATGCAACATGCCATCCTCTCCTGTCCCTCTAAAACCGCCTCGAGACTGCTCCATATCCCGGGAGTTGATTCTTTGGGCGGTGAGGCTCCCCTATGGGCGGACAACGACCTCTTATGGGGCCTGGCGCGATACATCTCCGACACCAGAACCAACTTTCCCCCCGCCATGAGCGGGGATCGGGCTTCGCCCGGCACCAATCCTGTTTCAGATTGATGGAGTAGTTCTTTCCGTTATCTTTTCTGGCTTTAATTGACCTCTCGTGTTTTATGCCTTTCTTCATGCGGAAGGAGGCTTGTCTTTCCTTTTGTGATTAGTCGCCCTGGTGGGTGCGGTGGGTTGCATTACTCACAGGCGGGAATTGCTGGTGGAGAGATATTTCGTTATCGTTTGTTGTTTTTGATATTAAGATGTTGTTTTTGTCATAGTTAGCGCTCCATGCAGGTTCTTGTACCTTAACAAAGAATATTTGAGTTAAACAAAAAAAAAAAAATACCTTAGCTTTCAGAACATCCTCCGTCTCCGCTACACCTCCGGCGATTCAAAACTCAACACCATGGTTTCCATCGTGGCTTTCACTGTCTAGTACCACCACCCCCCCCCCCCATCTCCCTCCATCTAGCCTCGGCTACAGGAGGTGGGCTCGCTTTCCCTCTCCCTTGGGGTCCTGATTTATTTCTTGATTCCCTCAGTTCCATCCCTGGTTGAGGCCTCTCATCTTCGTGATATTTCCCCTCTTTCTACGCCGCCTTGCTTAGGCGTTGGCACGGTCGGCAATCCCCTTTTCCACCTTCAACAGATGGCCGGGACTACAGTGGCAGTAGGAGAGAACAGCTTACAGGCTACGGTCGATCTCTTCATTCTGTTACCCCGGCAAGAGGCTGCCTAGTCGGACACGAACGCGGTTACCGATAGTTGTCGTTCACGGAATTGGGTCTACCCCTCCTCTACTCTTTGGAGCCTTTTTGGCTGGCAGGTGGTGGGATCCCTTCCACTGCAGTAACGCTATCTCTCCCAGAACAAGGGACTACATGAGAGACGCGGTAAAACACCTGCTTCGCTTAGGGCTCCTCTCTATGGTCGGATCGGCTGGTACCCTACTACCACCTCCTTTCAAGCTCGCACCTTACTGCATCACTCGTCGAATGTTCCGGAGAACACGGTCGCCGGGACGCCTGCCAGACACCTCCTCTCCTCGCTTCTCGCTCGCCGCCTTCGGGGTGGTCTCCCTTATACCCTCTGCGCCCGGGGCTTCGGCTCCCTCCTCCTGGCCCTCGTCATATGGCCTAGGGGTTCCTATGATGGATTTGAGTTGTGGCCATTAGCCCCTAGTGGGTTTGGTTTGGGTTTCTGCCTTTAGGTGTTTCGGTCTTGGGGTCAGGCGTGTTCTTGGTTCACTGTCAGGTAGCTAGCTTTCTTTTGTCGCTTGGCGGTGGGAGTTATTGGTTCGTGGTCTATGGGAAGGATTGCGGGCGGGAGTAGTTTTTTCTCCCCTAGAGGGTTTTTTTAGCTCTGTCGTTCGGCCTGGTCCAGGGGGGGGCGGTTTTTTAGGCATCATAGCTAGCATCCTATATGCCTTTTTGTCCCATAAACAAATAATAAAATGAGTCAAACAAAAAAAAAGAAAAAGAATCCTTAACTGTCAGAACATCCTCCATCTCCGCTAAACCTCCGGCGATTGAAAACTCAACACCACGGTTTTTATCAAGTTTTTTTGTTTCATCGTGAAACTTTCTCCACCCTCCTGCCCAATCCTTCCTTTGGCATCAGCCTAGGGGAGTTTGGCTCTTCTCTCCTCTCACGCCCGGGGTATAGACTTCGGTCTACCGTCGCAGGGCCCTCTCTCTCCTTGCAGGTTGGTCGTTCGGAGGCCCTCCTCAGCTGGCTGGCAGGTGGTGGGATCCCTTCCACTACAGTGACGCTATCTCTCCCAAAAAAAGGGACTTCATGAGAGACATGGTAAAACACCTGCTATGCTTTGCCTAGGCGGTGTCACGGCCACCTGGCTATGGAGACGGAATATGCATAAGTTTTTCGTTGCATATATTGGTTGTGGTTTTCTTGGTTGTATGGGTGGATCTCATTTGTATGAATGATTGGGATGTGTTGCCGCGCAACGGAAGATAGCGGAACCAGATGGAGTAATCGCGGCTGCGCGCGACGCCAAGGACTTTCTTTTGTATTAGTCATCATGGAGGATTTATTTAGTATATAAAGGGGTGTCCCCCTTTGTATTTTACTTTGTTTATACAATCTGGTAATCTCCTTTGGACACCCTTTCTTACGTGCCAGGGATATTCCTTTACCTCTTTGAAGCTTTTCGGCTCGGTTATTTATTTTGCACTTTGTTTGTTTATTTTGTTTCACCACACTTGAAGCAGATACTTCCCTCCTCCCCTCGCTTAGGGTCGAGTTGGTGTGCGCTACCTAGCCTCGAAGGCACTTTGGGCGAGATATCCGTGGTTTAAGCCCGGTAATCCCAGGTGCAGTCGGGCGGGCAGACATGTCGTCTCCCTCCCATTCTCCTCAGGCTTCGGCCTTGTCGTTTGAGGTTTCCTCGTCCATGCTTACGGATGCGGAGCCTTCCTCCTTCTCCTTGGGTACGCCCTCGGTTATTGTCGACGCCCCGGTTCCAGCACATGACGCTGTGAAACATCGCCGCGGACTTGTCGAAATTAAGACACGGTCCTACCGTGCACCTGGAGGGGACTACGGGTTCCTTTCATTTGATCACAATTACGGTTGCGTCAACGCTATGAGTAAGGCGTTTGATGATGGTGTGAGGGCTGTGGTTGCTAATGCCAAGCTTGTCACGATGAAAGAGGTGGAGTGTTTGGTTGGCGGTTACCTGGTGGGTAAAGGTTGTTTGGCTGAGTGTGGCCTGGACCTTGCCTCGACTACTGGGTTCTTCGACCGACACAACCCCGATGGGGGCTCGGAATTTGTTCCGTCCCCAACTCCCATAGCCCCTGGTGATTCCCAGGTTGTAATCCCGGACTCGGCTACCACGGCTCGTACTGAGAACAGCGCTCCGTCTACGATGGAGGCCTCCAGTTGGGCATCTACCCCCCTGAGACAGATCATGTCTCGATCTGTTGTGGAGGCAATGGCGCCCAGAACGTTGGCCCCGCTAGGTGGGAGGAGCCACTCCACTCCCTCTTTGGAGGCCTCGCTGTCATCGGGCCATATGGCGCTGTACAAGAAAGGGACGTTCGACCTCAGTGCTTTGTCGGACTCAGACTACGAACCCACGCCGCCCCCATTTGTGGAACGAAAACGACGTGGACGATCCCCCTCCCCTGACCCCACACTGGTATCCGTGTCCAGTGGCAGTTCGGGTTCGGTCCTCACTCCTACTAAGGGTGTGCCGACTAAGGAAGGACGGAAAATGAAGGTAGTTCCCCGGGACCAACTAACCCTGGGTGAAATTAGGCAACAGACGGCTCCAGGATTCAAGCAGGTCCCATACCCGCCGTCTACTATCGAGTCATCGGAAAGGGCAAGTTCCCCTCCTTTGGCTACTGCTGACGTGCTTCCCTCTGCGGAGGTGATTGTTAGGGACACCCCCATGGACATGGGAGGTGATAAGAATACCGAGGCTACCGGTTTGGGAGACAGTAAGTATGCTGACTCCGAGGCAATCCCGTCTTCCCCGGTTCGGTCCAGTTCGCCTATTGTGGGACAACCTCCTACCCAGCCGGAATCAATGGATGCGCAGGTGGCAAGGGCGCAGGATGCCATGAGGCAGTTGGACAGCGCGGATGAGGCAATGAGGAGGGTGGATGAGGAATTGTATGCCCCCCCCTCGAGACGTTCGGAATCGGTGGTATCCCGGGACTTGATTCTTGGGGTACTTGATGAAATAGGGACCCCTGCAGCCATTCCATGCACTGGGGATGCCCCCAGCCCATCGGAGGACAGTTCAGACTCGAGTTCTGAGTCAGACTATCAGGGTGAGGATGTTCGGCGGTTGTTGTTTGGTGGGAAGGCTGGATATGATAGCCTTGGGGATGTGACGGAGGATATGAAGGTTATCTTCCAGATGTTAGAAGAACAACAGAGTTGCTACAGGGACCTGAGGTATAGGGTCTTTGAGCTGGAGGAAGAGAATAGGAACCTGAAGGAGACGGTTAAGCGTAAGACCAAATATGTGGCGGCTTCCCCTACCCCTCCTCCCCCTCCCCCCCCTCCCCGTACAAGAAGCAGTCCATCTGTGAGTGGGGAGTCAGCTGAGGCTGCTCCTGCTGCTAAGAAAGTGTCTTGGGCCACGGTGGCTAATAGGCACATGGCACCCGATGCCGCCAAGGCCACACCCTCCTCGGCCCCTTCCAAGGCTAACGATAAGGAGAAGAGGTGTTACCGCTGCAAGGTGGTTGGGCACATTGAGAAGGAATGTAGGAAGCCCAAGAAGGAGAAGGAGAAGACGGTGGAGGTAGCCCTTCCACTGCCAGTGGGGGGTAGCTCGTCAAGCTCCTCCAGCTCGGACAGTGATGGTGGAGTATCCGTTACCCCCACCCCGAAAGCTGACACCAAGGCCAAGACCAAGCCTAAGTTGGTACAGATGAAGAAGGCCCCGGTGGCAGAAACGCCCTCAACTGATGAGGAACCCTCCCTCCCGGAAGGACCTGCAGCGGCGGTACCCGGTGCCTGGAAGACTGTGGTAGGTAGGAAAAGTTACCTGGCTAACACAAGGTTCGACCGTGGCGACAGCAAAATACCTGCACCCCCCTCCTCTTCGCCGACCCCTAAGGCCAAAAGCCGTGGGCTCACCATCAGGTTCCTGAACAGGAAGTCGGTTGAGCTGCCAGATGGTGTTACGACTGAGACCATACGGTCTCGCATCAATATTCTCCTGTCCAACAAGGGCAGAGTTGCGGGGACAGTCCCGTACATTAAGGAGGCAGTGTTCCGGACCCCCATTGGCTGTATCTTCATGACGCTGGCACAGCATGAGGTTGGCCAGATCAGCGGGCAGTTGGAACGGATCCGAATGATCCTCCTCAAAGAACTGGCCATTCCGGACTTTGAGTTCCAGCGCGACATGGACAAGATCACCATTCGTGTGGGTCAGGTACCTCTGGCGGACACTGGTCACGGCTCCATTTGGAAAGTGGAATCCTGGACTGGAGACAAGGCCTATGATGGCCTCCGCCTTGACCTGGAACAATCCAACCCTGGTGTGAACACCGCTGGGCGACCTGCTATGCTGGGATCCGCCAAGGCCATGAGGCAGATGAATGCCTCTACATGTGGAATCAGGTTTGTGGTGGAGAAGAACGATGCCATTTTGGCAGCCCTAACTAAGGGTACTGTTTGTTTGAGGGGCCGCCCCAGGCCTGTGAGGATCTTCATGGAACATCGCCCCCCGGTGGTGTGCCAGAAGTGTCTCCAGGTTGGACATATGCAAGTTACCTGCGCCTTCCCCTCCCGTTGTCAATTTTGCTTGGGGTCACACTTGTCTAGAGACCATGAGTGTGGCATGATTAACTGCCCGGGGGTTAAAGGAAACGCTTGTTCCCACACCCGCAGGCTTTGTTTGTTGTGTGACAGGTCGGACCATTTTACCGGTCACCTGTCTTGTACCGCCACGGAAACCTGAGGCACCCCGCCCACCCTCCCACAATCGGCCCCGTCGCCTGAGACAGTTGACGACACCAGTCGCAAAGGCTTCTCGGATCGGACAATGAGAAGGAACCGGAGGGAGAATGAGGGAGAGTCGAGGGATGAGGAGTATTGCAGGATGATGGAGGCATCCCATAACCAGACCCAGGCAGCTATTGTGCCGTCTGGGAAGTATATTGGAAGGTGCAGGAACTGCAGCAAGGTTGGGCATATGGCATACGAGTGCAAGCAGGCTCTCAGGTGCAACAACTGCCATGAGGTTGGGCATACGTTCAAGAGCTGTAAGGAGGAGAAGGTGGTCAGGTGCTTTAACTGCCATGAGGAAGGGCATGTGACCAGGGACTGCAAGGAGGATAAGGTTAAGAGGAGCAGGAACAGGAAGAGTCGGGGCAAGAAGGCCCCATCATCTAAAGGCAAGGAAGTTGACCCCTCCCCCTCCCCTCCCCCACCCCCTCCCGTATCCCCCCCACCGCCTACTAAGAAGAGTGGGCTACCACGGATTGGGAGGCTTGACAAAAGCAAGTATGTGAGCGGCATGCTTGATAACCCCGTGGTCGTGGGGTATACGACTCAATATGGTGAGGGCTCGGTGAGCTCGCGAGGTTCCGCTGAAGCCCCCAATTAATGCATTTTACAACCCTTGCATTAAACGTTGGGAAGGGGGTGAGGAATCGAGAAGCGGCATTTGAGTTGTTTTCCTATGTTGATTTGTTTTTTGTTTTGGAACCACCAGTTGATGCGGATGGTTTACATGTGCCACATGAAGCCAACGGGTGGGATTTATTTTCATTTGTTAAGGGTTCAGGCGTTGAGGTTTTTGTGCGCTCGGCTTTGTGCGGGCTTTTTGATGTTGTGGGGCATGAGAGATGTTTTTCTTTGGTGCGATGTTATGATGGTGGGGTGGAGAGGAAGCTTGCTGGTGTTTACCTCCCGCCCAAGGATGGCAAAGATGTGTTTTGCGGAGAGTTGGAGAAGCTGGCGGGGTGTGATGTGTTAGTTGGCGATTGGAATGCCCGAGACCCTTACTGGGACCCTGCCGGCAGGAACCACAGGGGTGGGTGGTTGAAGGAATGGATGCAGGATAACGGGTACAACATGACCTTCCCTACCGAGCCTACATTCCGCGACATCTCGAGGATTGACCTGTGCATGCATTATGCAAACTCAATTCGACATCGGTACAGTGACGTGGTTGGGTGTGAACATGTGGGACAGCTGATTAAGTTGGATGTAACGGCACCCACCGATATGGCTAGGACGAGACCGGCGTGGAAAAAGGTCTGCTGGGAGAAGGTCGCTACGGATATAGGAGCACTGAAAGGAGTACCGGACGACGAGCTCTGGGCTGCGGCTCGAGGGATTGTTGATGCACTACCTAGGCCGCCACCCAGTAGGATTCCGTGCTGATGGTGGACACCTGAGCTTGAACGAATGCGTCAGGATGTCCGAAGATTGAGGCGGTTTGGGCGTCGGAACCCCGACTACAATGCCGACTATCGATTGGCCAGGTGTGTGTACAGGGCGTCAGTCGTCCGGGCACGGTTTGAGTACATCTGTGGACAGCTAAGCCAGGCCGAGGACCCCGCCGTGTTTAAAATGGTACAACGTTTGGACACCAGAAGAACACTACCGGCTATGGAGCTATCTGATGGCACTATCGCGGCAACGCATGAAGACATCTCAGATGCCATCGCGGCACAACTGGAACCTGGGGATCAGCCAGAATGGGCCCCCGTTGAAGTGACTCTGGAATCCGCCCGGGAAATGGAATTGGCGCTACAGAGATCGCCCACCAACACAGGACCGGGGTTGGACGACATGGGGTACCCATTTCTGAGGTTTTGGAAGAGAGAGTGTCCTGAAGATATGAGGTGGCTACTGGACCATGGACTGAGATACGATGTCCCGGACTGGCATGAGGCCGAGGTTGTGCTTATCCCCAAGGTTGGCAAGCCGTGGTACGACGTGGTCAAAGCTTGGAGGATGATCCACCTGTTACCAGTCATGGCCAAAGTGGCAGAGCGGATAATTCTCATTAGGCTGGCACAGTGCCTGGAGTTGGGTGACACCCAGTTCGGTTCGCGGAGGAAACGGGGTGTCCACGATGCCATGGCAGTTGTGTTTGAGTTCCTGAAGCACAATGAAGGCTACCACAGGATGATGCTGTCGGTGGATGTGGAAGGAGGGTTTGACAACATTAATATTGACCTCCTTTCCGATTTTCTGATGGCAAGGGGATGCACCATTACACTGTGTCGTTGGATACGGCGGTGGTGTGCTAACAGGACAGTTCAGTTCCGATTTAATGGGCGGGTTTCTAAGAGGTACCACATGAGCAAAGGTATCCCACAAGGGTCTCCCCTGTCCCCGTTCCTGTTCGGTGCATATGTGGCCGATATTTTTTCACCTAGGTTGAGGTATTCACCGGGTGTGCGGCATGTGGTGGTATCTTATGTGGATGACGGGGTGGTCCTGGTGGCTGCCGGGAGTCAGCGGGCCGCTCAAGGACATGCTGAGGAACTGTTCTCAGACCTCGATAGGGTGGCAAGGGCTCGTGGCATGGGTTTCAGTGCCCTTAAGACCCAATGGATTGGGTTTGGGGACCGGGCATGGGATGGGTTGGAACTAATGGGGGAACTGGTTGAACCATCTGAGGATCTGAGGGTGCTTGGGTATAGGTTTAATGTTTTTCTTAATTTTTCGGCTCATATGAGGTATTGGTTGGATAGGGGGTTGGATGTGAGAAGGAGAATCACGGCATTGGGGCGGAGATATGGTGGCGTGGGTGGTATTGGGGCGTGGGAAACTTACCGATTGGTACAGGCTGCCTACCTCCCGACCGTCTACTACGGACTTGAATTTGTAACTGACTATAAGTCGTATGTGAAACAGATTCAGGTTCATGTCAACAACTGCCTGGGTTCCATGTTCCGTACCCCCTTCAAGCTGGCTAATAACATTTTGTTGGCCGAGTTTGGTGTGCCACCTGCTCAGATACAGGGACGGTACCTCCAGCGGCGATGCTACAGCCGGTTCATCAACCTTCGACATTGTGACGACCATCCTTGGTTCGGGCACATCAGGTTGGCATGGAAGGAGGAAGGCATGGTGGCGCAACGACAGACATCGGACGTCGAGTTACGGGAACGACCTACGGTTGTTATTGGGAAAGGCAAGGAGGTGATCACTGCCCAACATAACGGGAAGATCGCTGGCCTGATGAACGCGCCGGGGGTGGCGGTATACACTGATGGGTCCAAGCATTCGGGGAAGGCCGGTGCGGCGTGGGCCGTTTATTATCACGGCAGAGTGCGTGTTATGGGACAGGCAGTGCCCCCATCGTGGAGCATTGTGGAATGTGAGCTGTTTGCAGTTGTGGGGGCCTTGAGATATTTGAGGGAGGTTCACCCCGGAATTGACGCCCATATCTTTCTGGATTGTGTCCCTGCGCTGATGTTGATCGAGAACATGTTTCCTGAAGGCGACTCGGCTCAGGCCTGGGAAGTACTCGCCCCACTACTCAATGAGTGTGGGAAGGTATACTGCGAGTGGGTCCCGGGGCATACTGGCATCGCTGGGAACGAACTGGTTGACTTGAAGGCCAAGGATTGTGTGTCCCGCGTGCTGAAACCCTCTGACTGGGAAGGTGTTAGCTTCGGCATCGGACACGCTGCAATGGCGCGCGAGCTGCGCCGACACGAATGGGCTGAGTGGCACCGGGTACAGGGCCACGGCTACTACGAACGGGCACCCGCCGCGCCGAGACACCTCCGGGGGCTTACCAGATTAGATGCGTATGTCCTGATACGAATACGGAGCGGCACTGGACTGGTAGGGCATGATGACTGCCCGGACCGTGACGATCGGGATCATTGGATCAGGACCATGCGCTATCTGCGGGACCGACCTTCAGCGGATACGTTGTTTAAGGACGGGAAAGTCGAAGAGTGGCGAGATTGGTGGAGGGGGCACCGATGGTTGGGGCTGGGGATCCCGAAGAGTGTCATTGAGGTGGATGGTGAACTGGTGGTTGCCGGGAATCCGTTTGATGGAACACTCCTGGTGGAACGGAACGGGCAGCTAATCGTCAAGGAAAACGAGTGGGAATGTGTTAGATGTTCTACGACCCACGAATATGGTTACTGCCGGTTGCCTACTGCGAGGATCGGGGGTAATAAGTGGTTTTTTATCCCCGAGAGCGATACGATTTGCCGTGGCTGCGATAATACTGTCACCAGTGCCTCGGGGCCCCGCTCGCGGCGAGAAGCATTCATCCGGCACTTTGCCGACTCCCCGCTATGTTTGGATCGCTGTATGGGATTATACTGGGTTCGGGCGTTTGAGAGGTGGGGGGACATGGAGTTTGGCGAGCAGGTGTCGCGTGTGTTGGCTTGGGCAAGGGGGTGTGAATTGGTTAAGGGTCCCCGCTGTTGTTTTTGTGATGGCACGTTTGTTGATATTTCGGGTCATTGGAGGAACACGACACGGTGTTGGGATAGATTGTATCTTTCCTTCGTTGAGTATGTGGAAACTGAAATTGCTGATGGTGGTGTTGGTGATGGATAGGATTGCGAGACAGGAAGACGCGTTAATCCGGGGTGTCGCTTGCGGCATGAGCGCCCGTGAGCCTGTTGGTAGTGATTTTTTGGATTTATGTTTGGGGGGAGGGTTGCGAGACGGACTGCCGTGGTAGTGATTTTGTTATGATTTATGGGTTACGAGGGATGTTAGCTAGATCATAAGCCATGTTTTGGCGCGACTAGGATAAATAAACTT
>LN891155.1:5977-44280 GCA_900010015.1 Tuber aestivum
GAAAACCCGCTGAGAAATCCCAAAAAGACAAAAGAAAGGTTAGTAGCAAGCCACGTAGGCCCCGAGGGGCGAGTCCACTCATTCAAGCGGGAAGCGACGCACGAAGCGCGCTAAGATAGGGGGCCCCCCCCAGACCCTCCAAGGAGACAGTGCAATACCATGGAGGGAAGGAGGAGACCAGCCGGCCGTGGGCGATAACCGGGGGGAGAGGTAGGTGTAGCAGTAGGGTGCCAGCCGATCCGACCGTAGGGAGAGGAGAGCGGAGGGGTAGACCCAAAGACCTTAAACAACCTCTATCGGAATCGCGTTCGTGTCTGACTAGGCAGCCTCTTAGGGGAACAAGAGAATGGAGAGATCGACCGTTGCCTGTTGGCTGTTCTCCCCTCCTGCAACTGTAGTCCCGGCCGTCTGACGATGGTGGTTAAGGGGTTGCCGACCGTGAGAAGGCTAAGCGAGGCCAACTCAGGAGGAGGATAGGACTCCCCACCACGCGTGGGGGGAGGAGAAAGAGGGAGAAAGGAAGATCATCAACGGCCGCCTAGGCCAGCATGGCAGGTGTTTTACCGCATCTCTCATGTAGTCCCTTGTTCTGGGAGAGATAGCGTCACTGTAGTGGATGGGATCCCACCACCTGCCAGCCAGCCAAGGAGGGCCTCCGACCGACCAACTCCCAGGGAGGGAGAGGACCCAGGGACGGTAGACCGAGGTCAATACCTCCGGGTGGGAGAGGAGAGAGGAGCCAGACTCCCCTAGGCCGAGGCCAAAGGCAGGAGTGGGCGGGAGGGAGGAGAATGTTTCGCGACGAAACAAAAACTCACAATAAAAACCGTGGTGTTGAGTTTTCAATCACCGGAGGTGTAGCGGAGACGGAGGATGACTTAAAAGCTAGCGATTTTTGTTTTTTGTTTGACTCATTTAAACTTTTGTTTATGGGACAAAAAGGCATATGGAGTGCTAGCTATGACGCCTAAAAAACCACCCCCCCCCGGACCAGGCCGAACGACAGAGCTAAAAGAACCCTCTGGGGTAGAAAAAACTACTCCCGCCCGTAATCCTTCCCGTGAACTGCTCCACCCAATAACCGCCCCCGCCAAGCGACAAAAGAAAGCTAACTACCCGACAGTGAACCAAGAACCCGCCAAAATCCCAAGAACAAACACCTAAAGGCAGAAACCCAAACCGAACCCCTAAGGGCCAACGATCACAACTCAAATCCAATCTAGGAACCCCTAGGCCATATGACGAGGGCCAGGAGGAGGGAGCCGAAGCCCCGGACGCGAAGGGTATAAGGGAAACCACCCCGAAGGCGGCGACCGAGAAGTGAGGAGAGGAGGTGTGTGGCAGGCGTGCCAGCGACCGTGTGTCCTCCGGGACGTTCGACGATTGAGGCAGTAAGGTGCCAGCTTCAAAGGAGGTGGTAGTAGGGTACCAGCCGATCCGACCGTGGAGAGGAGCCCTAAGCGAAGCAAGTGTTTTCCTGCATCTCTCATGTAGTCCCTTGTTCTGGGAGAGATAGCGTCACTGTAGTGGAAGGGATCCCACCACCTGCCAGCCAAATAGGCCCCAAAGAGTAGAGGAGGGGTAGACCCAATTCTGAGAACGACAACTATCGGTAACCGCGTTCGTGTCCGACTAGGCAGCCTCTTACAGGGGCAAGAGAATAGAGAGATCGACCGTAGCCTGTAAGCTGTTCTCTCCTACTGCAACTGTAGTCCCGGCCGTCTGTTGAAGGTGGAAAAGGGGTTGCCGACCGTGCCAACGCCTAAGCGAGGTGGGGTAGGAAGAGGGGAAACATCACGAAGATGGGAGGCCTCAACCAAGGATGGAACCGAGGGAATCAAGAAATAAATCAGGACCCCAAGGGAGAGGGGAAGCGAGCCCACCTCCTGTAGCCGAGGCTAGATGGAGGGAGATGGGGGGGGGTGGTGGTGCTGGACGACGAAAGCCACGATAGAAATCATGGTGTTGAGTTTTCAATCGCTGGAGGTGTAGCGGAGATGGAGGATGACTTAAAAGCTAGGGAGGCACCTCAATATTTATATTCTGCGTCTGGGTGGTCGCGGCCTACATCCAATCCCTTACTAACTATGTACGTGCCATACTAATGCTTCAGTGTCTTGGGAGTGCGAACTCCATTAGACCCTGAACACAAACTTCCGCGCTCTCTTTCTGAGTGGAGTGATCAGCTCCGTCAAAGGACTTATCAATGACTCTTCTATGTGCATAGCTTAGAGTGCATAACGAAGATAACTAACTCGACCAGTAAGTAGTTAATAACCAATCGTAACTAGGTCTTCCAAATGACTCTAGCTTACGGGAGCTGTAGGGACATGCATATTACTTCTTGTAATTGTATATAGACTTGCAGAGGTCGTAGCTCTATAACTAACCGACCAATCTGAACCAACTAAGTCTTATCTTGTAGAGCGGAGCTCCTTCAATGTTATCCAGCGAAAACCCCTCGGTCACATGCCTCGTATCTCCACGGAACAGGCTGCATAGATGCCTTTATTATTATCGTTCCGTGCGATAATATGATATCGTCAGGATAACTACGGCGGGGCCTGGAGTCGAACACCTGACCTTATGCATTTAGTCACGTGCCGCACCGATTACGCTTCTATGTGTAACAATCCTTCGCTGGTAAACGCAACCTTTCCTTCTTCTCAACTGATGGTGGGGTTGTGTTGTCGTAACCATGGCATCCCTAGGATTATCTCATGGTGTTCCAGATTTGCCACCTGGAAGGTCGTCACTTCCCTATAATTTCCAATATTAATAGGTACTTGCGCTATATGGGTAATTGGCCCCATATCGCTGGGTTTTCCATCTGCGAGGTAAATCTGCCTTTACTTATTTGTTTTTTTGGTTTTTAACTGATGTTTCTTGCAGACTTCTTTGTCTATGAAGTCTTCAGTTGCTCCTGAGTCGAGTATCGCATGTATCCTAGTTGCTTATTTTTTGTCGTTGTATATTGTGGTTTCAATCATGATATGATCATTGTCGTCATTGTTCCTTTTCTGACTTATAAGAGTGTAATAGTTGGCTGTCAAGATGGTTTTGTCTTTCGGAGGGTTCCGCAGACCATCTCTTGCTGGGAACCTTTGGCTTTTGCCATCGTTTCGTATTCGTTTTCGATATCAATTTCCCTTATATTGCTGCAGGGTTGGAATCTAGTGCTTGGCCTGGTGTTCTGTTGACTTCTTCCTTGATTTGGGTTGGCAGGCCGTCTGCACTCCTTAATCATATGCCCTGCTATTCCGCATTTTAGGCACAAATTATTGTTTCATCTCCTGAGGTATTCTGTAACGACCCTAAGTAATAGAGCTATGGTAACCTATGTCTACGCCCATACAAAGGACTAAGAGGTCTGAGGGTAGACAAGGCGGATATACAGGCGTGTATCCGAGAGATATCTGATGGTCCGGAAATCTCTAAAGAACAGAAGGTACTTAAGGA
This sequence comes from Tuber aestivum, assembly GCA_900010015.1. Classification (NCBI taxonomy): domain Eukaryota; kingdom Fungi; phylum Ascomycota; class Pezizomycetes; order Pezizales; family Tuberaceae; genus Tuber; species Tuber aestivum. The sequence continues at coordinate 9,437 of LN891155.1, forward strand.
ATAGGTGTACCTAAGTAGTAGTTATAACGTGACAATGTCCGCTCTAGCCTATGGATAAGTCAGAAGGCCAGGTGAGTTTACCCTGTCTAAGGAGGTCACGTTACCCTACCATGGAGACTGGTTTCAGGTCACCATGGATATACTTACCCTGCCTTTGGGACACTATTACCCTACCTTTCGTCGGAAATGTTCTCGGAGGAATTTCGGGAAATGTTAGGATTGTTTGTTATGCAATGACGATCGACGGGCACTTGATTGCACTTTGATCGGAAGACTACGGGAGGAGCTATAGTGCTCCGAACAAGCTGTAACTTGGTAGAATTATTCCTAACAGGTACCTGCGGCCCCCGGGTTCGCCCCGGGCGTCATGGGCCAAAATGGGTAGAGTTGCCATTATGCTAGTTAAATGGAATCTATGAAGACATGTCCATAACACTGTATGCGTCGTCGCCGTCCGCCCGACCGGAAGCTGTTCGCAGGATATATAAGGGGGCCAAGGTGAGAAGGTCAGGTACCTTCTCCAAAAGGAACGGAGTAAAACGGACCAAAACTGACGGAGTTAGCGTGAGCTATCCGGAAGGGTCCCCAGAGTAGTCCCGGGTAGTGCCGGAGACATCTGGGAAGGTTTTACGCCAATTACGCCTACACGTGCCCCTTTGCCGTAGGCTCTTTATGGGTTGTTTGAGACTCTAATAGCATGACACTTATCACGTTGAGTGGTGTGCCGGGGGAAAGGGACCATGGATAGCGCCTATGGGTCCCGCCGTCGACACAGCTCTTCGGGGCAGCGTCGTAGACCCCCTAAGTTCACAATCAGGAAAGATAGAGCTTAGCCGGAAGACAGCTGATGTCTACGAATGCTTGCATAGGTCATAGCATATGGGAAGAGAGTCATTTAGTTAGCTTTCCTAAAGGGTCTCGACAGTTAGCCACTGACAAGACACCGATGTGCAGAGGTTTTCACTCCGGCAGGTGTATTGGTAAACACCTCGCAGGAACTGATGTGCATATGGCAGATTTCTGCTAGAGTGCGCTGACACCTATAGCCCTTCGGGGGTATGGTAATGGTGCCGGAGCAACCCTTACGGAGAAGAGCATACTCACGTTGGTCAGGGTAACCTGATGGGGGAGTTTTTGGTATAAGTCTGACTACTTAAAGATTATACGAGAACTCTCCTACCCCGACACAATCAACATCCTCTCGAGAGACTTTAATTGAGATAACCCTGAGCTTAACGATATTAAGTTTTACCGTTTACTTTTATTCTTTACACTATTGCAAGAGCTGTGTTCGAGAGATTGGAAGTTTGGTGCGGTCGCATCCTTAGGAACCATCTACCTGAGGGAGCCCCTGTTACATATTCGTCTTTGCTGAGGTTGAGCGATGGTCTTTTCCTTGTTACGTCCATGTCCGTTGCGTCACCTCCTGTTGTTGTCGTCCTATAGGTCCCATTCTGGTTCCTGGGAGTGTTTTGGTTTCTTATGTTTGCTTGGTTAGACTGGGTCAAGACCGGTTGATTCTTCTGTATCCAGTCTAGTTGTCCAAATTGGATTTCTTTTCAAATGGCCCAGCTGGCCATGGCTTCTGTAGTTGTGAATTTTTCCTCACTGTATCTCCAAGCTTCTTGATAGGTCCTCTTCAGGCCTTTCATGAAGCACCTCATTGCTGTTGCTTCGTCGCATTCGGCATCGTATTGGAGAAGTCTGAATTCGTACCAATAGTCAGTGACATTCTTCGTTCCTTGTCTGATGTCTTCCAATTTGTTCTGTGCCGATTGGCTCAGTTCCATATTCATGAACTGGGCTATGAATATAATTTTAAAGCTGTCCCAGGTTGTCCATGGTACGGGTGTCTGACTGAGCACTATAGGAGTAACCCACTATAGGGCCGCTCCTTCGAGTAATGTCAAGGTGTAGCGTATTTTACCTTTGTCGTATCCTTGGTTCCACCCGACTGCATTGAAGTATGTGAGGAGTTGGACTATAAATCCTCGTTATTTGGTTCTTTCGCCATCGTATCTTGGTGGTGTTTTGACTTTTGGCTTCTGATCTTTATTTAGAACTTCTTCTCGTATCATCTGTTGTACTTCTTCTCGAGTGAACAGGCCTGGTCCCGCTGGTGGCGGTGCTGGTCCTGACATTCTTTCAGGTCTTGGGGTGTCCGGAGTTTCTTTTGGTATAGGTGGCGTAATTGGTGCAGGAGTGACGGGACTTGTTGATCTTGCTGAGTGTTGGCTTACTTCGCTAAGCGCTTCTTTCAATCTTCCTAATCCCAGCCTGTCGTCTTGGACGTCTATGTTTCTCTCGTAATCTTTGTTGGAAGGATCCGTGGTATAATCGTTAAGTGTCACATTGTAGACACGTTCTAATGTTAAGAATCCTACCAACTAGGACCTAGTGACAGGTAAAGATACTTCTCCGTAAGGTGATAGTTCTCAGGCCTGTGCCTACGCGATCCCGATAGTCTAGTCCTATGACTACTATCTTGTTCGCGCCTATCTCCTTATTCTTCTCCTTAGTCCTCACTCAAGACTTAATCTCTTCTCATGAGAGGAAAGACAATTCTCATGTTTCTTAAGATAAATCTTAAAGAGCGTAAAGGTAGGTTTTTATTGATAATAACTTAAAGGTAGGAAATAAACAAGAACGTATGAAGAGCTCATACTCAGGGTCCTAGTGACTCCTTTATATAGTAGCTCTTCACCTGGCGTGACTCATACCTCGCGTCATGCGAACCCTGTGACTTATAACCATGAGTCATGCGAAATCCATCAGACGACTCCTGTGAGTCCCTGCGCAACATGCCTAAAACCAATCAAACCATAATAACCAAGTCAGGTGCGCAACTTGCGTCACCTGAGTGAAACCCATGACTCATAAGTATGAGTCATGTGTGAAAATCATAACATCGTGTGACTCACAACTGTGAGTCACGAACAGGTAAACATAATAACCTATGGCGCACTATCGTGCATTATGTGAAATCCCAACATACCTATAACTCGGAAGTCCGAGCTATGTGAAATCTGCCTTGCTTAGTCACAGTTTGTGACAACACTGCAGAGTTACCCCAAACTACTACATCCACCCGATTCCTGCCCTCGGTATATTCCCTAAGAAATTCTGTTCCCTCCCTCCCATAATTACCCTTTTGTATTCAATTTTATTTGCTCCAAAGCTAACAATCTTCCAGCAGACAGAATTTGTTTTTTTAAAAAAGTCCAATCCCCTCCTCCCTCCCTCCAAACCCCTTGAGCCACCCCACCAGTAATCACAATGCCACGATCAAAAGCTAGCCTCATTTTTCCAAGGACCGTGGGCCACAAGAATGATGGCGATGTTAGCTGGTGTGAACATGTCTGCCGCTTCCCAAATCTGGGCACGTTTAGCCCGAAATATCATGCCTGACAGAATGTGATCAAACGCCGGATGGAGCTCGACGGGATTCAGAGCTTCCGACACTCAAGTGCAGCTCAATGGGCAGGGCTCCAGGCATACGCCCTTACCATTGAGCCTATTGTAAGCAATAGCAAGGTGCAATATTGGGAGGAGGACACAACAAGGGGCAGGTATTTTATGGAAAGTCTGGATTACTTGCTCAACAATGTGGCAAAAAAACATTCGCAGATGGTGAGGGCGATAGTGCAGGTCCTTCCACTTGCCGCTCCTGTTCCTGCTGCTGTTGGTGCTAGTAATGATCGTAAGTCCCCCAAAAGGGTCCACAGTCAACTTATACACTATATACTAATATGAATCTGACAGGTTTGGCTGGCCCGCACTCCATCCGCCTCTGGATAGATCTGTCTTCTGAGGTATGGCCTGGCGAAGTACTAGCTTCCAGACTGGACTATGTCCAGTGGAAACCGTGCGGGGTGGTCTATTGACTTGAGCTGATTGAATCTACCCCGGAGCACTTACTTGAGCAAATTGACCCAGTTGTAGCACATAGAATCAGATATCGCCAGCTCATTAGGGCAACTAGGTACAGTTCGCTTTTGCTCCTCAACGATCTGAAGGAACCGTTACCGATCTCCGAAATGATTGTGATCCAGACAAGCCTGCACGTCTGCATCTGGTGGGCATTAAGTCTGGTGTACCAACCAATGGACCTTCTCTTCTGTTGTCATCAGGACCCCAGCAATGGCGATGAAACACTGGCTACAGAACGTTAGAGATATCATTCTTGGAATAATCAGGATGACCCTGACATGCCCATGGTTGAGGAGCCAGAGGAGCTGGAGGAGGACCTGGAGGAGGAGGAGGACAGTAGGAGGAGGAGGAGGAGGTAGGGTCGACAGTAGCAGGTACGAGGTATTCGGCGCTACTTAGTTAGCGGAGGTCAAAGTTGTAGTGGGGGCGTTGTGCAAGGGCTGGGTGGGTAGTGTTTAGCCGCAACCAGCCTTTAGGAGTTTCCTTTATTGGATTTTGCTTTTTTTTTTTTTGCTTTTGGAGTTTTGTACTGGTACCGTAGATTGTCTTTTCCAGGCGTCTTCTGTTTTGAACAACCCACTTGGTAGTCTTTTCTGTCTAAGCTTTTTATCTTATACCTCCTTTGTTTAGCCTTAGCTATATGCTATATCCTTTGAGATTAGCATGTCAAAGCCTTACTGCTACCCTTAACCTTATTTGTAACAGTCCGCTTGGTAGCCTTATATAAACTGAGTTAGTCCACTCATCTTAATTTAATCTTTTCTTTTGCACAACCAATGTCTGCAAGGAAGTAGATGGTCTGAGCCCTATCCTCATATTTAGTAACAGTGACCGTGATAACATGCAAGTGACCTTTGAGTTCAAAATATACGAAGGCAATTAGCCTGAGATCAAGTGACAACATGTGTACAGGTGCCCCCTTTAAGAAGGCATTCGAACCCCTTTTGTCTGCTAGATACAAACCCTCATCATACTGCCTTAGTTATTGGTAAATATATGTTCACTAACACTCAGGCTATCTATATCTCCTGATACTACTCCCCTCTATTTACCTGGTCACAATGCTACAACAGCCACCACCCAATGCTCACAGGCCACATGTGTCCTACCAGTTTGGGCAAAATTAGGAGGTCCATAGTGGACGTGTCTGGAAATCCAGATCGAAAGAGACATTGGCAGTAATACCCTCTACTTTGTCTTCTCTTACTTCCAGTCAGTCTGCAAGTCACCGAAGCTCGGCATCATGACTTTAGGTACCACAGCCTAATCCTCGACATAACAGAGGTCAGGGTCTGGAGGCAGCCAATAATAGTATGGACTCACATGATGAGGAATATGAGGATGATTGTTAAGAATCCTACCGGGTAGGACCTAGCGACAGGTAACGATACTTCTCTGTAAGGTGATAGCTCTTAGGCCTATGCCTACGCGAACCCGATAGTCTAGTCCTTTGACTACTATCGTACTCGCGCCTATCTCCTTAGCTTTCTCCTTAGTCCTCGCCTAGGACTTTAATCTCCTCTCGTGGGAGGAAAGACAATTCTTGGGTTTCTTAAGATAAATCTTAAAGAGCGTAAAGGTAGGTTTTATTGATAATAACTTAAAGGTAGGAAATAAACAAGAAGAATGTGTGAAGTGCTCATACTCGGGGTCCTAGTAACCCTTTATATAGTCGCTCTTCGCCTGGCGTGACTCACACCTCGCGCCACGCGAACCCTGTGACTCATAACCATGAGTCATATAAAATCCATCAGACGACTCCTATGAGTCGCTGCGCAACCTGCCTAAACCAATCAAAACATAATAACCAAGTCAGGTGCGCAACTCGCATCACCTGAGTGAAACCCATGACTCGAAAGTATGAGTCATGTGCGAAAATCATAACATCATGTCACTCACAACTGTGAGTCACGAACAGGTAAACATGATAACCTATGGCGCACTAGTGTGCGTCATGTGAAATCCCAACATACCTATAACTCGGGAATCCGAGCTATATGATATCTGCCTTGCCTAGTCACAGTTTGTGACATTAGCTCCCCTCTCCCTCAGCCCGAGTCCCATCGGGCTTCAGTCTTCTATCCCCCATCTTCTTCCTTCGGGTAGTGGATAGTACCTATTCGCTCCCGTGTTCACCCTGACCACCCTGGCCAGAGTTCTTCTCGCTTCCTTTTCTTCTTTTCTCCAGTCATTCTGGAGAGCCTTCCTCATGTTCCTTTCTCCTTGCAACTCCTTCGTCAATTTGTCATTGCTCCACCTCATCCTTTTCAAATCTTTCTTGAGCTCCTCTATCTTTTCCGCCTGATATTCTAGCAGCCTGCTCGTTTCGACCTTCTTGGCTAGCCATTTCATTTTGACCTCTTTCGAGGTCTCGGGCTCCATCTCTTCTTCCATCTCTTGTTGCCAGGAAACCTGCTTCAGTTTCCTGGGCTTTGCCCATTGTCTTTGTTTTTTCGCCCCCCTCCTCCTCGATTCCGTCCTCGGAGTCGGTTCGATGTATTGGACCAGAGCCACTGGCTCTGGTGTGGGGGATCTTGTGGGCATCGGGGATCTCACTGGTGATCCCAGGGGTGAAGTCTTGGGTGACCATCGGTTCGTTTCCCGAGGCCAGTATCCCGTGCCTTCCTTCTCGCTTCTGTGCACTTGGCACTCGTCGTTGTAGCAACCTGTCCATGACAGGTTCGCGTGTTCTCTTTCGGGTGTTGTGGTCTTCCTCAGGTTGAGGTCTACCAGGTTGGTCCAATCTTCATTGCTCAGCTCCATCTTGATTGGAGCTGGCTGCGGGGTGGGGGTCCGGTATCCCGGACTTGTTGGTGTGATGTGTTTGAACGCTTCGTGTTCCGGCAATGATTGTAGGGTTGACGGCATTGTCGTCGCACCTCTTCCCTTGGGATATTCCCACTGGTAAGAGTCTGTGCAGTATAGTGTTGGCGTTACATGCCCTGAATCGGGTATGTCTTCGGCTGTCGGTTGTTGGCTTGTGGGGGTATTTTCGGTAGAATTGTTGGACTGCATTTTGTGCGTGTTTGAAGTTTTCGCCTGGGTACCAGGTCTTGTTGTGTTCGGGCGAGTATCCTGTCCACTTCGCTCTGTACTGCAAGCAACCATAGTGTAATCGAGAGTCTATTATTTCTGAGTTAGTATTCTGATTCACCGTCTATTTCGATAGGCGGTGGTGGGAGTTTCTTTTGATATGGTAGAGGATTGTCTTGATAGGGTTTGAGGAGGCTGATATGGAAGGCGTTGTGTATTTTCATTGACGGTGGGAGGTCGAGCTTATAAGCGCGGCTTCCTATCTTTGCCAATATCTTGAATCGTCCTATTTTCTTGTAATCCAGTTTCTTTGTCGGTCGCGTGGTTTGGATGTTGCGTGGTAGTGACCACACCATATCTCCTGATTTTAGGTTTGGATCGGGTTTTCTGTGGCGATCGTAATCTTCTTTTTGTCGTAATTGAGCCGTGACCATTTCATTTCGTAATGTGTCGTGTAGTTGACTCATATCCTTTTTATCCGTTATCTTTCCTTGGAGCATATGACCTATGCTTTCATATTCGGGGTATATGCCGTAATTTGCGAAGAAAGGAGTTGTTTTGACTGTTTCTTGTTTTCCGTTGTTGTAGGCGAACTCGGTTAGTGATAGCCAGTCGTACCAATCGTCTTGTTGGTAGTTGACGTATGCACGGAGATATTGTTCTAATATGCCGTTAATTCTTTCCGTTTGCCCATCCGTCTGGGGGTGGAAGGCTGTGCTCATTCGTCGTTCAATTCCTAGTTTTTCCGTTGTTTCTTTCCATACTTCAGAAGTAAATAGGGATCCCCTATCGCTAATGATGTCTTTGGGTAATCCGTGTAGGCGGTATATTTCTTTTAGGAATATTGCTGCAAACTGCCGTGCCGTCATATCCGTCTTGCACGGTATGAAGTAACTCATTTTGGTCAGGCGATCTACTACCACTAGTATGGCGTCATGATCATCTGACTTGGGTAGTTCGGTTATGAAGTCCAATGATATAGACTTCCATGGTTTTTCCGGGGCCTCATTTGATTTGAGTAATCCATAGGGTGCATGTCGTACCACTTTGGTTCTTTGGCATGTGTCACAATTTTTGACATATCGTTTGATCTCTTCTCTTATCTTGGGCCAGTAATATCTTCTGTTGATAAATTCGGTAGTTTTGGCGGTTCCTCCATGCCCGGCATATGGAGGGTCGTGATGGTATCATATGATTTCCGTGTGTAATTCTTCTTTGTTTGGTATCCAGATTTTCCCGTCGTACCATAGGTAGTTGTCTTTCCATTGGCATAATCCTAAGGCTACCCCCTTGCCTTCTTTTATCCCTTGTGCCAGTTTTTCCTTTATGGCTTGGATTTCCGCGTCTTGCGAACTTTTTCTCTTGATATCTTCTTCCAATGTTATTCGTGTGTTGATTTCATTCAGGGACTCATATCCACTGTCTTCGTCCTCTGATTGAAAATATTTTTCCTTCGGTAACAGTAGTTGTTGTTTTTGTTTGATTCTTTCGTCCTCTGGGTCTTTTGGTTTGTCCGCTGATGGTCTCGTCAAGGCATCTGGCTTTCCTCCTTCTTTTCCGGGGCGATATTCAATCTTGAAATTGTAGGTGCTGAGTTTCTCCATCCACCTTATTTGTCGTCCGTTTAGCTCCTTCGTAGTCATGAAGGGTACCAAGTTTTTGTGGTCTGTGAGTATTTTGACTGGTGCCTGATTGTTTTGCGTGTATCTTCTCCATTCCTTTAGTGCTTGAACTATAGCTAATAGTTCTTTGTCGTGGACATCGTAGTTGCATTCCGCTGGGGTCATTGTTTTGGATTGGAAAGCCACTGGTCTCCATTTGCTGTCATCGCATTTTTGAGAGAGTATGCCTGAGCATACGTATTTCGAAGCGTCTGTTTCGATCATTGTTTCCTTTGTGGGGTTGAAATGTACCAGTATTGGTCCTTCGGTAATCTTGGTCCTTAGTTCGTCGAATGCTTCTCTTTCCATAGAGCCCCATTCCCATTTGACATCCTTTTTTGTCAGGTTGTATAATGGTTTAGCTGTTCTGCTAAAACCTTCTATGAACCTTCGATAGAAGTTGCAAAATCCCATGAAGCATTGGATATCCGTTTTGTTCTTGGGGTATTCCCATTCCCATATGGCCTTGGTTTTAACTGGGTCCATCTGGACCCCTTCGCCATTGATAATGAATCCTAGGTATTCGGTTTCTTTCTTGTGGAATTCGCATTTGCTAGGTTTGTACCTCATTCCTGACTCTTTGATGTCGGCTATTATGTTGCTGACGTCCTTTTGGTGTTGTTCCATATCTTTGGAGTATATTAGTACATCGTCCAAGTAGACGATGCAACATATATCCAGGTACTTGTGGAGTACTTTGTTGATCCATCTTTGGAACGAGGCAGGCGCATTAGTTAGCCCGAATGGCATAACCAAGTATTGATAGGTCCCATATTTCGTCACGAATGTTGTTTTCCATTCATCTCCTTTCTTGATTCTGACATTGTGATAGGCATCCCGAATGTCCAGTTTGGTGAAGTATTTGGCTGACGCCAGTCGATCCAATACTTCTCCTATTAGAGGTAGGGGATATCTATCTTTTTTTGTTATGTGATTGAGTGCTCGGTAATCAATGCACAACCTTAGTTTTCCATCTTTCTTTTTGATAAACAGGATGGGTGATCCTCCGTTGGTATAGGATGGCTGAATCCATCCTCTTTCCAGGTTTTGTTGAATATATTTTCTTAGTTCTTCAAGTTCTGTTTCTCCTAGCGGGTATATTCTCTTCTGAGGTAGTCCTTTGCTTGCTTCTTCGAAATTGATTTCCAAATCGACATCTGGGCTATGGGGAGGTAACTTGGTTGATTCCTTTTCCTGGAACAAGTCTAGATGTTGATGGTATTCCTTGGGTACCAGGTGGTCTAGTTTTTTGTCCTTGGTCTGCGGTCGACTTCTTATGGCTAACTCTGTACTGATATTGATCTTTGCTAGGCTTGTTCCTGGATTTTGATAATCCCATTTGAGAATTCCTGCCGTTTCTCCCTTGCGATAGAATTTCCCAAATACTTGCGCCGATATCCTGTTGATTTCGATCCTTGGTGCTTTTTCTTGTGTCTGGTCTGTGCTGCCGAATTCTTTGGTTCCTCTAGTTGTTTTGGTCAGGTTCTGCACTTCTTGGAGTTCCTCCTCATTGATTTTTTCAATAATCAGTTGCGCGATCTTATCGCCTTTTTTCACCATATAGTCTTTGTTGTTCTGGTTGACCATGACCACCTTCAATTCACCTGTATAGTCGGCGTCTATTACTCCATCATTGGTAGTGAGTCTGTATTTGACTGCCAGACCGCTGCATGGTGCAATATGCCCATAGGTTCCTTGAGGTAACTCAATGGATATGCCCGTTGGAATAATTACCTGCCCATTGGCTAGTATCTTGACTTCTTCGTTGGCATACAGGTCGTGTCCTGCTGCCCTCTCGGATCCTCTTGTGGGTATCTTTGCTTCTTGGCTTAGCTTCTTGACTTGGATCCTTGGATTCTTCCTTGGTTGAACTTGATTGAACCTCGCGTCTAGGTTCTCTTGGATTGCTTCTTCTTCTGGTATTGCGTATATTACCGGCGAGCTGTTGAGACACCATGTCGTACATCGTTCACTGGTAAACGCAACCTTTCCTTCTTCTCAACTGATGGTGGAGTTGTGTTGTCGTAACCATGGCATCCCTAGGATTATCTCATGGTGTTGCAGATTCGCCACTTGGAAGGTCGCCACTTTCCTATGATTTCCAATGTTCATAGGTACTTGCGTTGTATGGGTGATTGGCCCCATATCGCTGGGTTTTCCGTCTGCGAGGTAGATCTGCCTTTCTTTCTTCGTTCTCTTGGTTTGTAACTGGTATTTCTTGCAGACTTCTTCATCTACTAGTATGAAGTCTTCTGTTGCTCCTGAGTCCAGCATTGCATGTATCATGATTGCTTGTTTTTTGTCGTTGTATATTGTGGTTTCGATCATGATATGATCATTGTCATTATTGTTTTTCTGACTTAAAAGAGTGTAGTAGTTGGCCTTCGAGATGGGTTTGTCATTCGGAGGGTCCCGCAGACCATCTATTGCTGGGGACCTTCGTCTTTTGCCACCGTTTCATATTCATCTTCAATATCGATTTCCCTGATATTGCTGCGGGGTTGGAACTTAGTGTTTAGCTTAGTATTCTGTTGACTCCTTCCTTGATTTGGGTTGGCCGGCCGTCTGCAATCTTTTATCATGTGTCCTGCTATTCCGCATCTTAGGCACAGGTTGTTGTTTCGTCTCCGAAGATATTCGTCTCTTCCGAGATTGAGCGATGGTCTTTTCCTTGTTGCGTCCAAGTCCATTGCATCTCCTCCTTGTGTGGTGGTCCTATAGGTCCCATTCTGGTTCCTGGAGGCGTTTTGGTTTTTTTGGTATGTTTGGTTAGACTGGGTTGAGGCTGGCTGGTTCTTTTGTATCCAGTCTAGTTGTCCGAATTGAATTTCTTTTCGTATGGCCCAACTGGCCATGGCTTCCGTTGTTGTGAATTTTTCTTCGCTGTATCTCCAGGCTTCTTGGTAGGTCCTCTTCAGGCCTTTCATGAACTACCTCATTGCTGTTGCTTCGTCGCATTCGGCATCATATTGGAGAAGTCTGAATTCGTACCAATAATCAGTAACGTTTTTTGTCCCTTGTCTGATGTCTTCCAATTTGTTCCGCGCCAATTGGCTCAGTTCCATATTCATGAATTGGGCTTCAAATATGATTTTGAAGCTGTCCCAGGTTGTCCATGGTACGGGTGTCTGACTGAGCACTATAGGAGTAACCCACTGTAGGGCCGCTCCTTCGAGTAGCGTTAATGTGTAACGTATCTTGTCGTCATCGTGTTCTTGGTTCCATCCTACTGCATTGAAGTATGTGAGGAGTTGGACCATGAATCCTCGTAGTTTGCTTCTTTCCCCAGCGTATCTTGATGGCGTTTTGACTTTTGGCTTCTGGTCTTTGTTTCTGAATTCCTCTCGTATCATCTGTTCTACTTCTTCTCAAGTGAACAGGTCTGGTCCTGCTGGGGGCGGTCCAGGTGGTGGTGCTGGTCCTGACATTCTTTCAGGCCTTGGTGTGTCTGGAGTTTCTTCTGGTAAAGGTGGAGTGATTGGTTCTGGGGTGACGGGACTTGTTGATCTTGCTGAGTGTCAGCTTGCTTCGCTAAGCCCTTCTTCCAATCCTCCTAGTCCTAGACTGTTGTCTTGGACGTCTATGGCTCCCTCGTGATCTCTGTTGAAAGGATCCGTGATGTGATTGTTAAGTGTCGCATTGTAGACACGTTCTAATGTTAAGAATTCTACCGGGTAGGACCTAGCGACAGGTAACAATACTTCTCTGTAAGGTGATAGCTCTTAGGCCTATGCCTACGCGAACCCGATAGTCTAGTCCTTTGACTACTATCGTACTCGCGCCTATCTCCCTAGCTTTCTCCTTAGTCCTCGCCTAGGACTTTAATCTCCTCTCGTGGGAGAAAAGACAATTTTTGGGTTTCTTAAGATAAATCTTAAAGAGCCTAAAGGTAGGTTTTATTGATAATAACTTAAAGGTAGGAAATAAACAAGAAGAACGTGTGAAGAGCTCATACTCGGGGTTCTAGTGACCCTTTATATAGTCGCTCTTCACCTGGCGTGACTCACACCTCGCATCACGCGAACCCTGTGACTCATAACCATGAGTCATATAAAATCCATCAGACGACTCCTATGAGTCACTGCGCAACCTGCCTAAACCAATCAAAACATAATAACCAAGTCAGGTGCGCAACTCGCGTCACCTGAGTGAAACCCATGACTCATAAGTATGAGTTATGTGCGAAAATCATAACATCGTGTGACTCACAACTGTGAGTCACAAGCAGGTAAACATAATAACCTATGGCGCACTAGTGTGCGTCATGTGAAATCCCAACATACCTATAACTCGGGAATCCGAGCTATATGATATCTGCCTTGCTTAGTCACAGTTTGTGACAATGATGACGGTAATTAGAGTACAAAAAGCAAGGAGGCAGATTTAAGAGAACTAGATGAAGATAATGAGGACCCGACAGTGGGCCACAGGGTGCAGAGACTGGTAACTGTGCCAAGGTTTGAAACCCAACGATCGATCATGACAGTAACAGTTATACCGACCCAGAAATCAGAGAGGATTGGTTTGCCCAGATAGAAAATACCAGGATCACTACGAGTGAGCCAAAATCATTCAACTCCCATGCTGTTCTCCAGATCAGCCTCCAAGCTGAATCTGCCTGCAACACCAACCGCAACACCAAGTCACTCACAACCGGAGACACCAGAATTTAGCGACACAGTCCCAGTAGTAACTAGCAGTAGATGGAATACTACTGTAGAAATTGAGCTCACGATTTAGACCAAAGCCCATGAGTTAATGTAGGACTAGACACTATTCAAGGATCTATTTCCGGACCCAATTACCCTGACTGAAATAGTACGCACATGTTGGAATGATACCTAATATGAATTAAAGTTTTCTGACTTTGGAGATGCCACACCAGGCTTTAATGAGCAGGTAAGTTTCTCCTAATCAATAATCTACTTCTCATCCTCATGACTAAATATAATGGCTACTGGCCACCAATTTGCAGATCCGAACAAAATACAGTGCATGCAAATCCCAGTATCTATATTGTGTAAAGAAGGCTATAATAGAACTCTATGGGCTTGATGCAGAAAATCCTATAGCCTGTACACAAAGGGTAGAGTACTTACTCGAAAAAGACCAGTTCAATTGTCCACCTAATAGGTATGAGGTATACTCGTTGCTCTTTCTTGCAATTATCCCAGTCCGCAGTAAGACTGAATCTGTCTAAAACTACTGGCAGGCACTGGCACTTTCTCTTAGATTCCTAGCCCTACAGATTCCAGGTGTTATATACGTACAATTTTATTCAGGCAACTTGAAGAAAAGGAAAGGTACAATAGATAATGGGTTCCTAGGAAAGATCAATGGCACATTTCTGTATCTAACTGCGGCCATATTGTATCATGCTCTGCGATGCTGGCAGACTGGAGTATTTGTTAATAATGTGAATTTTACCCATTCCAGTTCTTAAGGTAAAGATGATAAACACTCACTCGTGACAGATGATAATCAGGTTGATGGAAAGACAGGACTGCTGGAAGGTCAGTTAAGAATATGGACCAATACGCCCGGGGTTTTTCAAACTCAAATTATCTGGCAGATAACAAGCGAATTGAACGATAGAATTGCGAAGAATCAGAGAACATAGGTAGAGAGGATCGATGGCTATTCTGATAATCTCGATACATTACACTAGGAGTTTGGAATTCATCAGTAGTAGGTTGAATCACAATCTATCAGTGTCGGCTGCATGCATACTACCCTGACAGAATATAGTCAGCAAGAGTCACAATGGCTAGAAGAGCAAGATCAGCTGGCAGGCTTAATTGACTCAGATTTGATCGGGGCACATGAAGATTACCTGTAGCATGTAGATGAAACTAGACCAGAGGGCGAGGAGGAAAATAGATTTATTAGTGTGTAATCATGTATCTGTAAGAGAAAAAGTAATATAGTAGATTATTGTAACGGGGGCTCCCTCAGGTAGATGGCTCCCAAGGATGCGACCGCACCAAACTTCAAATCTCTCGAACACAGCTCTTGCAAAAGTGTAAAGAATAAAGTAAACGGTAAAACTTAATATCGTTAAGCTCAGGCTTATCTCAATTAAAGTCTCTCGAGAGGATGTTGATTGTGTCGGGGTAGGAGAGTTCTTGTATAATCTTTAAGTAGTCAGACTTATACCAAAAACTCCCCCATCAGGTTACCCCGACCAACGTGAGTATGCCCTTCTCCATAAGGGTTGCCCCGGCACCATTACCGTGTCCCCGGAGGGCTATAGGTGTCAGCGCACTCTAGCAGAAATCTCCCATATGCACATCAGTTCCTGCGAGGTGTTTACCAATACACCTGCCGGAGTGAAAACCTCTGCACATCGGTGTCCCGTCAGTGGCTAACTGTCGAGACCCTTGGGAAAGCTAACTAAATGACTCTCTTCCCATATGCTATGACCTATGCAAGCACTCGTAGACATCAGCTGTCCTCCGGCTAAGTTCTATCTTTCTTGATTGCGAACTTAGAGGGTCTACGACGCTCCCCCGGAGAGCTGTGTCGGTGGCGGGACCCATAGGCGCTACCCATGGTCCCTTACCCCCGGCACACCACTCACCGTGATAAGTGTCATGCTATTAGAGTCTTCAAACAACCCACAAAGAGCCTACGGCAAAGGGGCACGTGTAGGCTTAGTTGGCGTAAAACCTTCCCAGATGTCTCCGGCACTACCCGGGACTACTCTGGGGACCCTTCCGGATAGCTCATGCTAACTCCGTCAGTTTTGGTCCGTTTTACTCCGTTCCTCTTGGGGAAGGTACCTGACCTTCTCACCTTGGCCCCCTTATATATCCTGCGAACAGCTTCCAGTCGGACGGACGGCGACGACGCATACAGTGTTATGGACATGTCTTCATAGATTCCATTTAACTAGCATAACGGCAACTTCACCCATTTTGGCCCATGACGCCCGGGGCGAACCCTGGGGCCGCAGGTACCTGTTAGGAATAATTCTACCAAGTTACAGCTTGTTCGGAGCACTATAGCTCCTCCCGTAGTCTTCCGATCAAAGTGCAATCAAGTGCCCGTCGATCGTCATTGCGTAACAAACAATCCTAACATTTCCCGAAATTCCTCCGAGAACATTTCCGACGGAAGGTAGGGTAATAGTGTCCCAAAGGTAGGGTAAGTATGTCCATGGTGACACGAAACCAGTCTCCATGGTAGGGTAACGTGACCTCCTTAGGCAGGGTGAACTTACCCGGCCTTCTGACCTATCCATAGGCTAGAGCGGATATTGTCACGTTATGACTACTACTTAGGTACACCTATTCCTTAAGTACCTTCTGTTCTTAGAGATTTCCGGACCATCAGATATCTCCTGAATATGCGCCTGCATACCCGCCTTGTCTACCATCTGACCTCTTGGTCTTATGTATGGGCGTAAACGTAGGTTACCATAGCTCTATATTGTAGGGTCGTTACAATTATGAAATATCTGGAGGTATGAAGACTAGAAAAGGAAGTCCGGGGAAAATGCAGATAGAACACGGATGAAAAAACACGGCTCTGTAAATACGTCCTGTGGATATAAAGAAATACAACATGGAATTGGAAGATAGGAACAATAGGAGAGGGAACTACAGCAAGGTCAGAGGGAGGATGTAGGACGTCCAGACAGGAGAATAAAGTACTGAACAGAATGTGGAAGAAGCATAGACGAAAAGGAAGTCTGGGGAGAATGCGGACGGAATGCGGATAAAAAAAACATGACTCTGTAAATATGTCCTACAGATATAAAGAAATACAATGTAGGATTGGAAGATAGGAACAATTGGAGGAGTGACTACAGCGAGATCAGAGGGAGAATGGGGAACGTCTGGACAAGAAGATCAAGTATGGGGAGAAATGCAGATGGAGCGCAGACGAAACAAGCTATCATGGGGGGAAGAATAGGCTGGAGACAGCAAATATCAAAAGGGCGCCAGAGGAAGGAATTGGTAGGGGAAATTCATCGGCAAAGGAAGCCAAGTATCCACGGACGTCCAGGGTGTCTGGGCCAAGGTCCACACGCTGGATAGATAGTTGTCATAGAGAGAAGAATGAGTTAGAGAGAGCAAATATCGAGAGGGCTCTGGAGAAAGGAATCAGTGGGGGGAATACGTCAGCAAAGGGAGACAAGCATCCTAGGATGTCTAGGGTGTCTGGGCTAAGGTCCGTATGCTAGGTGGATAGTTACTAGGAGGGTCCCTCCAGCAATGTCTGGTATGTGCAGACACAAAAAGGGTGCGTCTGGACGGAATAGGTCAAGGCATGTCCATCCTGATTATGAGTTTACATTTACAACTTCTAGAGAGTCTGATGTACAGGAAGTACAGGATGCAAAAAGAATTTTTTGCTGATGTCGGTGGCCATGACACTGAGGGAGAGAGAGGGGAGCTAATATCATGAACTGTAACTAAGCAAGGTGTATTTTACATAGCTCAGGATTCTGAGCTATAAGTATATTAAGATTTTATATAACATACAAAAGTACATCATAGGTTATTATGTTTACCTGTTTGTGACTCACAGTTGTAAATTATGATATTATAATTTTTACATAATTATGACTCAAATTATGAGTTGTGGGTTTCACTCAGGTGATGTCAGTTATATACCTGACTTGGTTATTGAGTTTTGATTAGTTTAAGGTATATTGCGCAGCAACTCATAGGAGTAGACTGATAGATTTTATATGACTTACAGTTGTGAGTCATAAGGATCACATGATTTGAAGTACTAGTATGAGTCATGCTAGGTAAAGAGCAACTATATAAAGAGTTACTAGGACTCTAAGTATGAGCTCTTCATATGTTCTTCTAAGTTATTTCCTACACTTATATTTTACATAAATAAAAACTACCTTTACGCTCTTTAAGATTTATCTGAAAAATTTGAAAAACTATCTTTGATTCTAAGGTAAATAATTAAGTCCTAAGCGAAGACTTAAAAAGATTAAGGCAATAGGTATAACATAATAGAAGTCAAAATGACTTAACTATTATTGTCTCATAGGCAGAAACCTGAGAACTATTATCTTACTGCAAAGTAAGAATCATTACCTGTCACAACCTGGACCCATACCTGGTAGGATTCTTAACAATATACTACTGCTCCATTATCTAAGCTATATGGTCTAAAGCCTACTCTAACTTGATCCCACAATTTCCTTCTATAATAAGAGGCTTTCTTATTGCTAGTTATCAATAGAACCCTTCCTTAATCAATACTACTCAGATAGCCTTCTTGCTCATATCATACTCAAGCTCAGTAGCAAGTTGTTGAAAAGACAAATAATGATTCTACAAAAACATACAAACATACTCGATGAGTTCTTCAATTTGAACCTGAGTAATGATGGGAGGCTAACAGGGTTTTTTTGAGGATGTAGCTAGGGAAATGTACACATACTGAATTTGGTACTAGGAATATCTAGTTTTTTCTGAGATTTGTATGTATTTCTAACTAATAGAACATAGAAGCTGGCAATCTCATCTTTGATCATCAGTAAAATGGATGGATTTCAAGTTCAGCATATTTGTACTTGATATTTTTATAGATTTGACAGGACAGAAATTTTTTTCACAAAGTCTTCACTGTTATCCAGGTATCCTTAATGCCACAATATCTACTTTCAGCTAACTATCCCTGCTAACTCAATATCCCCTGCTAGTGCAATGTACAAAACTTAGGGGTTGTACCTCCCATATTGTATCTTGATTGTTGTATTCTAGTGTCAACCAAACATGCTACTTAAAAGCAAAATACCGGTGTGGTGCAAAGAGCCTAAAGGTGAGTGCTCCGATGAAATGGCATTTCCGTTGCAACCAATTAGGTTTATGCCAAGACATGCCAAGACATGCCAAGTAAGATGAAATAATGAACTAGTTTGAAGGGAATTATAGAAAACAGAAGATAAAGAGGAAATAGAATTAATATGATTCTGTATTGTAATAATAAATTAATAGAAGGAAAGTACTTAACAAATTCCTTCTGCCTTGAGATCCTGTAGTCTGTGATTTTTTTTGTTTATCTTTTAGGGGTGGCATATAGGTACTACTGAGTCTGAGTATAGACTCTATTCAAAGTTCAAGTTCCTGTTCTGTTATCGCAGGAATATTTCCAAGTCTGCTGGTGCTTAGCATTAAATATTAATTTATCCTACTCACATTTACTCTACTGTATTTTTCAGTCTGTTACTAGGTACATTCTATCACTTGTTTCACTCTCACCCAAATTTCCACTTTTCAATCTTGAACTACTTTTTCCTACAACTTTAAATAAAATAAAAAAACATAGGGCCTCTTCTCCTCTTGAGTAGCTTTATCACCTACATTTTTTTTTGAAAATATTTGCTGTTATGATCAACTAGTTCAAGATCGCATTTGGCCTGTTTGGAGGACCCGGTTTGTGTCACTTTGCACCATACCATTTTGTGGCAAGCCTCCATAACGGGGGTCAAAATAAAGATTTGAGGTGGCAACCAGACGCGCCCTAAATCTCTCATCCAGCTTCCTCCCTCACTCCGCGCCTTTCTCCATACTACGCTTCCAATCCATTTGATCCCGGGTTCCGAAGTTGGGAAGAAACAGCGCAAATATTCCCGTACTCGAGTACCGTACCCTTTCCATCCCTTTCCCCTCTTCCTCTCTCCACCTCTCGTCTTGCCCCATCCCCGCCCCTGTCCCCTTTCCTTCCTTCCTCTCCTTACCGCCACTTTTTCTCAATCGTTGTTGCCTCGTCAATTGCGCGCCAATGATCCCCTCCGTCTCATTGCTCCCTGTGCTCTTACTACTCTGGCAGTCCGTCAACGCGGCTCCCCACGACAGCGACAAGCTTGAGCGTCGTGAAGATAGCGCATCGACCACCCCAACGCCCACCCCGTGGGTGAGCGTCGTCGACGATGGATCCGCCACCACCGTCACGCCAAGTGTTAAGACCGATAGCTCGGGTAACCCAACGGAAACAATCAGCGCGACGCCATCCGAGACTGCCTCCCGTGGTGGTGGTCCGGACGATAATGTTGTTGCACGCTGTGATAGCTCGAAATACGAATTAACCGAGACCGGGAATTCCCAGCCATGGGTTCCATTCTGTGCACCACACAATGGAACGGAATGGTGGGTTGACGGTAACTACTATGTTACGTGGAACCCGAAACACTGGGCGGGAAATTCAACTGTTAAAATCATCTTGAATTATGCCGATGCCGGTGGGGCTGGCAAGGTCGCCAAATTAGTTTGTCCCTCTTCCCTCAATTTTGACATCTCAAACACGAAATTAACACATAATCCAGTGGGAAACCTCCAACTCCTTCGGCCTCATCAACATTGAACCCTCCAAGGATTGGCTAGTGAATCGAACAGCCTTCAGCGACGGTATCAAAGAGACTGTCGAAAACCAAACAATGTACTTCACGATCGCCGATAACTCCCCAAGCGGCACACAGCCAAATGTTGAAACTGGCCCCACCATCATCCTAACCTCCCGCCCGAGCCCCCCACCTATAGACAAATCCCCCAGCAACCGCCCTCCTGTCTCTTTCCTCGGTCTAGCAGTCGGCCTCCCGCTCGTCTTTGTGTTTGTCGTTGGGACAATCCTCTCCCTGCACTTCTGCATGAAGAGCAAGCGCACAGTTGGACCGATCTCCATCGGTGGCGGTCGCAGACACTTCTCCCGGAGGGGATATTCCGGTCGTGCGGTACGCAGGCAGAAGGCTGCAGCCGTGGTGCGCACTGGGGATTACAGAGATGAACCCGAAGGGGAGATCGCGCCGAAGAAGGGTGAGTGGGAGTTGACGAGCGTGCAAGGTGGACGGTAAGCGTGTCATATATAGTCCTCGGACAATGAGGGAGTATCATATGTGGAATGAAAGTGTATGATTAAGATGGGAATGAACTATTGATTTTCTTTCTTCTCTCCTCTTCTGTCTTTTTCCCCTTCCTTTCCCAATTTCCCTTATGGTTGCCCTTTTAGTTCCCCTTTCGCTCCTAGAATTCCTATCGTACTTGTACCGAGGCCCGACGGATGAAAATATGGGCGGATAGATGGAGGGACGAAGGGGCAACCAGCCAACCGGCCAACCAACCGGCCCATGCTCTTACGGCCCCATCAAAATGGAAAACTTGTCTTTGATTATTTTACAGATGCGCGATGGCCAGCTATACATTTCGTGTACAGCTTCTTACCGATCACAGAAGAAACGGATCAAAGATAAAAAAAAAGCAAATGTCATGGCTAAAACTCTCGGTCTGGACTATGTTTTAATCCGGGAACTTTTTTTCATACGTAACGTGCCATATGCATTTTTAGTCCACCGCCGATCAAGTTTTGAGCATCGAGAGGAACGATCCGCATGATACCGGTAGTCTAATACCGGCACAGGACCGTAGTCTACGCCTACGAAGCCCCCGATCGGAGAACTAGACTACTTGCCGGCGCAGCAGGGTGCCGGTATCATACGGTACTCGTGCACAGTGGCATTATTCTACGATATGCGGCAGACCATGCACAAAACCGGGCCGCCCAGCAAAGGCGTGGAGCGCGGACAACTCGCAAAGAAACGGGACGGACAACCTCAGCCCGCACAAGTCCAGTACCGTACCCTACAATACAAAATACGGGCACCCGCAAGGTATTTTTGCATGCGCAGCAGCAGGGGTATGATACCATAGCATTTATGCCATGCTATGCTATGCCATGATTGCCAAAGACTACCACGCCATACAGTACTCCCCAATAAATTTGGAATCCTTTTTTTTTTTTTCCAAGAACTACGGTACCCGCCAAGATACCGCATTTCACCCTCTTACCACCGCGAAAGGTCGTCCGTCGCTCGGTCGGTCGACACCCGGGCAAAAAAAAAAAATCAAACAAAAATCGACAAGTGTCGTAACTTGATACATTAGTTATCATACGAGTTAAGGTCGGTATATAAATCGTGAGTGGGTATCTATCACAACTCTGCAGTACGGTATATCATCAAATCACGGTACCGTCGTGCTTTTTTTTCTATCCGTCTATGTGTAATATCAGAATTACCAGTACTATACCGTATTCCAAATATCGTAGCTGAATCGATGGAGGGTACGGTACGTAAGGGTCGTACGAGTACTGTACAAAAGTAAACCGGTATGAAACTGCATCTCTGCGCGGCGTATGTGGACTAGGGCACTCGTGGAATCGAGATGTCTCCGTGAATTATTCCTCCGGTTTGAGGTTGAGCCGTTCCCCCGCAGAAAGCAGTGTGTGGTGGGTGGGTGGAAATGGGATCGGTCGGTTGGGAAAGGAGGTGGGGGTGGGGTGGGTGCTGGCGAGAAGTGTCAAGGTATCATATTGTTAGCCCACCGGTACGGGTACCGTCAGCTTTGGACTCGCCTTCAAGTTGTTTTGGGAAGGCGAAGGTCTTCCTGGGCCGTGTCCGGCCTTGTGGGTTTAGCACTGTGCCTGAGGGCTTACAAATTGGTAATATTTCACATCATGAGATATCACTCCAGGTTACACTAAATCGTTGCCATCTCAACGCACGCTGCGGTGTGTTCTCAAACTCTTTATCAATATATACAAGAAAAATTAGCGTTATAGAGTATACAGTCCCGGATCGGTCAAATCCAGTTCATGTCAATCTTCTCAGTCTTCTCATCGAATTCCATGGATGCCATGCTATTCCTATTGGTCCCTTGCCTGCTACCATCACCACCGCCACTGCCACCGCTGCTGCTGCTGCTGCTGCTAACGCGGACACTTCCACGGTAAACAGGACCCGGCACCGCTATCCCGACTTCCTCCAGCATACCTGTAAGACTGTTCCTGTCGTTTCTGTACCAGTGTTAGCACATTGGTCTCCCCAAACACTACCCCCATGAATCTTAGAGAGGGGAGCAACAACATACTCTCCGCTAGCTGACAACTCGAATGGGTTTCCATGACTGTCCCTATCCCTAGTGTACACAGGCGCGCTCCCGGGCAGTTCCAACGCAGCCCTATTCCTACCCTTGCCCAGATTACCCAATAATTCCTGGAACGCGCTCAGCGGGACCCTTGTTGTGGGCTCCAACTCCGCTGCGTGGATCTCCTCGAGGCGAAGGCGGTTCACTCCTGCCCTTCGGATCCTGTATACCTGTACCGCCGCGAAGGTGACGAACAGGAGGAGTATGGCGGAACCGATGGATATGCCGATTATGGCTTGTTTGGACAGCGGAGTTGGGGCGGAGGAGGGGGAGGGCAGGGGGGAGAGGGTGGAGTTTGTGGAATTGGCGGGGAGTTGTCGAGCGAACACGGCCTCGAGACCGCCCGCCCAATTCGATCTAGGGGATTTCACGGTCGCGGCGCCGGTTTCGCTTGTAGCATCTCCCGTCAGTACTTTTCGGTTTTCCTATAGGAAAGAGGGAGCACAGGAAAAAAGAAAAAAATACATACTTCCCACCAATTCTAGAAGAAATTAAGGCAGAAATGTTATATTTTTCAGAACTCGGGTTGAATATGTTTGACCACGTCATATTAACCATGTTGAAGAGTGCCACCCCGTTAGGCTCCCAATCGCAAGGCCCGGGGAGTCCGAGCTTTGCCTTGTACCCGCCGATGGTAATCATCATCCGGTTTCCCACCATATGACAGGTGTGTGCTTCACGCTCGTCATTGCCGGGAAACGCGTTTATCCACTGGAAGCTTGGGAGGGAAAGGATGTAGACGTCGTCATATTTGTTGGATCCGTCCCAACCACCGTACATGTAACTGGTATCATTGACATGTCAACACACATAGAGGAGGGGAGGTTGAAATAGGAGGACGGTGGTTGATTACATGTTCCAACTGGTCTTATCCGGCGCTTGAGCACTGACAATACAGAAATCCAGCCTCGCTGGGGGTATCTCGCCAGTCGCAGTCTGGTTGTACCACCCCTTACCCCCAGTATCTAGAGATTCAATGTCAAAAACACTTATTTCACTCATTGGTGACTTGTGCGTATTAGTGTGGGTATTGTTCTCAGCCGACTAGACATGAAACTCACCAAGGATCCTAATATCACTCAGTCGGTCAGTCGGTGTGCTTCGTCAAGATGACATGATTCCAACGGAACAAACCTCTAAATTGATCGTCCGCAGCCCCAATAGGCTTTATTGATCCCCCAAACAACACCAAAATCCCCTTCCTCCCAATCTCCGGAATATATATCATCTGAGCATCCGCTCTCCCTGCCCCAACCAGGTCTGTGGGCAAAGCCCTTGCGCTCCCATTCTTGAGATCAAAAACATAAAACTGGTTCGAGAAGTTTATCGCGGTAGAGTTCTGGGTATCCGGACTCGTGCCGTTATCAGTTTGCCCACCATAGTAAAATGCCAACCCTCTGTCCTCCACAACGGCGCTGGCGCCATTTGATAGCCTGGGCACCCCTCTCCCGTCGCTCGATTTGAGCGGCTGGGGCGACCATTCTAAGGACAGTGTATCAAAGCGCCACAGTACAGTGTCTTCTGTTTTGGGGGACTGGTAGTCTATGAACGAGTCGTTGAGACGGCTGGTTGACCCACCGTAGAGGTATAGGGAGTTCTGATATGGCCAGAGCGCCCCTCGGGAAAGGGCCGGCGGGGCATTACTGTTTGAAGGGACTCGTTGATCCGCATCGAGGACCTCAAAGGGCAGGCGGTTCCGCCAGTTCCATACTTCGTTCAGTGTTAGGGAGATGAGGTTTCTGTCTAGCGCCAGTCAGCATGAGCAGTACGGCGAGGAGGGGCAGAGAGGGAGGACATACTAAATCCTACTGGCCTGCCCCCGGCTTTTTGAGAGTCCCTATCTCGAGTTTTGTTGTCCCAGAATATCTGAGCTCCCCCATCAATGTATAGCTTTCCGTTCAGAATGGCCGCTTCAACATCGTTAACAGGGGTGAGAACACATGACGTGAACAGGGCAATCACAGAGCAATCGCTTACATTGATGATCCCACCGAGTGCAAAAATTCTCAACAGGGTCAATATCCTGACCATCTGCGCCCAACAAAAAAAGAGTCCCAAGTACCAAAGAGAGGACGAGGTTGGCAACCCCGATAACCCGGGAGCCCATCACGGAAATCTGCCGTTCAACGACAGAGGGGTACCCGGTTGGGATAAAGGAATGGCAGTTATGCAGAGCACCGGGATAGCACAAGGTAGATCCGGCCCACCAAAGGGGAATAAATGGGGGAAGGAGAGGGGAAAGGGGAGGGAAAAGATCAGGACATGAAGACTTTAAACAATGCGGAATCACTCCTCCTTCGTCTGATGCCGGACCGACTCATGCTGGATCGGCTTGTGATCTCACGCCCCCAAATCCCCCCACTGTATAAAAAGAATCCTGATACCTGCAGGCATGCAATTTTCTGCGCTTGCTTATGCTGAGACCAAATTCAGCGGATCCGGGTATTACACATCCACTAAGCGAGTCGTTTCGACGTTAAACCCTGGCAGATGGAGAAGTGCCGGTATCAAATGCTCTGGAAGGCTCCATCGCCGTAATCCCGGCGAAATCTGTGCGGGAGGTGAGAGTAACCAACTTTCTCATGGTCAGGAAATTGAAAGATTACTCATGCACAATAGGTGATAAAGGGGCGGGAAACCCTCGCAAAGTTGTTCTCCGTCTTGCACTTTAGTTTGCCGAATAACGTGAGCGCGGAGTAATATTGGGTGGAAGAGCGATCGAGGTCTACAGTACTTCTATTTTGGTGGTTGCAGTAGAGTTTCGAGTGATTGGTTGCTGAAGCGCCCCAGGGGTCCACTGGGGTTTGACAGACTTACATGTTTCTACCCCTTTGAGGTGGTTGTGGGAGCACAACTACCTCTAAAGAGTTTAGTTCGAGCCTTGATTCAATCTCGCACTCCCAAAGCGTTTGTATGTATCCTCATGCTAGGTTCCAAAGTTCTTTCGGCTCAAATACCAGGGATGGTTCCTCCCTGTACTCCGCTTAATAGTCGTTACAGCTTCGTATTACAAAGAACCAGAACACAGCAGTGAAGTACCGTACTTTCAATTCAATTGGGTTCATCTTATTAGGGTGGTACGGCAATACCATAGCTTCACACTCTCGGGGATCCATTCCGCCCCTGCTGCTCTCCCCCCTGATCATCCTCAAAAATCCACCGGAGCCTAACGTTACTCGTATATCCCAGCATTACAACATAACCCAACTCGCAAGAATCTCATGAAAAATCGTTAGGACTACCCACTTGTCCTGCCAGACCATGAAGCAATGTCTTCACAGCTAGCTCCACCTCATTCTTCAGTAATGCTCTGTTGAAACTCGAAAGGTCTTGTTCTGGCTTTTGCTTTGAGTCTAAGCGCTCAGTGCCTGTAGGCGTAGCGCTGCGTGGTGTGATAAACCCGGGATCTGTTGCAAAGGTGGTTTGGCTAACCTCAGACTCGTAGCCCGCTTCGGTCCCCGACTCGTACTGAGCGGTATCACTCCCAGTACTTTGGTAGCTGGATCGCCCTACGCGATGCATTCTTGTGAAATCCCAACCAGCACTGAATGGGCTCAAGGCCCCAGGACTGCCTGAATCCTCCGTGCGGTGCATTCCCATTTCAGGTGTATTTATAAGCGACTTGTGGTGTGTCGCAGGGGTTAGGCAAGTGGCCTTCACTGGTCCTATGGCTCTTGGGCCAGGCAGAGACTGGGGCGCAGGTGTGGATAGAGATTGGGAGTTTCGTTCGACCAACGGTGGCTGTGGTAAAGAAGGCTTTGGTGGCGCCGCATCTGCCTGGCTCGCTAGCAGGCCCCGCCACCCGGGTCGAACCTGAACCCCCAACGAACTATCCCGGGCTCCAAGAAGGGCGATTCCTATTTCACTATCCCGTGGATTTCGTGGCAGCACCGATTCTTCTCTAGTTGGCACTGGATCTTGATGCGGGTATTTGGCTTCGGTCTCCATTTCCCGGGCGAGTGAAGTGGACGTATCCGAGAAGCTGCTTGGAGAGCTTGGTATCGAGCGTGTTTCCTGATTTCTGACCTCTGTATCTATCCCCCCCCTTCTAAGACCCATCACTTCCCCCCCCTCCTCCTCCCTTTTTTGTAACATATCACCCAACATCTCCTCAGTCTGTTTTAACAAGGCCACGACAGCACCTTGCCGTGAAAGAGCATGGCTTGGGCCGAGCAAAGCATTCTCTCTCCCAAGT
This sequence comes from Tuber aestivum, assembly GCA_900010015.1. Taxonomy (NCBI): domain Eukaryota; kingdom Fungi; phylum Ascomycota; class Pezizomycetes; order Pezizales; family Tuberaceae; genus Tuber; species Tuber aestivum. Next base: position 36,208 of record LN891155.1, read on the forward strand.
TTCCCCGCAGAGTCCTTGGAAACGATTATGGCGTGATAGTTTAGTTTGGAGGCAATACAGTCTCTGCCGCCGAGGGGAGCTCGAGTATATGTTAGGATCCGAACATCGGCATTGAAGAGGGCTCGACAGTTGTCTACCTAATGTGAGTCCTAGGGATCCCGTGGCGTGAGAAGTGTAGAACGCAACATACCCAACACCTGATCACGATAATGCCGACAATCCATGGCCCAGTCGCTTACACCCCTGCCCAGGGAAATGATTGGTGCCGATTGGGTAGAAGTGCGGGGTGGAATTCAAGTGTGTGAACGCAAGACAAAAAAGGTGGGCCAGCAGGCTGCCGTGCGAACTGTCACAGACGTCCGAAGCAAATTTGGCCTTGTGGTTGACGCTATGAAGGATTTAGAGAGCGGAAAGAAAGAATAATGGGCTAAGTGAAAGGACAGTACACCGGGTTCGAAGAGGGATGGCATCGAGGCCTTTTTCTAATGTTTGCCTCTTCCCTCTTTTCCCTTTTTTTCTGTCCCACTTCATAGGCACTAACGGGCTGAAGCCGTATTACGGGGGCAATAATAAGACGGAAAGGGAAAGGGAGAGGGGAAAAAGCCCCAATGGTTGGACCTGTTGGTGCCAAACTCGTCTGCCTGGCCAATGATGATGTCTCCGGTGGGTCACCACAGCCATTGCACGGGAAAAGTGAGACACTGTAGCCTTAGATATAAACTTTGACGGCAGGGCTCGAGCATACTCGTGCAAACATTAGGCCTCCAGCCAAACCATTACCCATCACTTGCAAAACTGAGGGCTCGGCTTTTCCCAAATGCTAGCTTTCGATGATTCTCTGATCTCTAGCGTCCGTCACGGACAAGGAGTATCCTTACTATCCTATATTGTGCCCGTCTTGATTCAATGGAGCAAGCCGAAAAGATAAGACTAAAAATTGAGCCCATGATACCGGTATATTGCTGGCGACGCAGGCAGCCGTACGACTGACGGGACTGATATTATAATGGGTTTAGCAATTTGTGGTGTTCGCCACCAGGCACCGTGAAGATGGCTGACGCCGCGATGCTCTTTGTGCAGCGATAAATTAATATCGTTGAGCGATACGCGGGAAGAGGCGCGAATCATCATTTATTAGGAACAGAAAGGTGTGGGGATCCGAGAGTTTCTTGTTCCCGATACCGTACTGTTCCCGATACTGACCAACGAATGCGGACTTCGGAAAGAACAAGAAAGCCATAAATCGTGTTGGGAAGCCACTGGCATATATATACAGCACCGGTAGGGTCAAGTGTTTGAACCTACCCCCGCGCTGCTAGTTCGACTATCCTCGTACAGTGCTCGAATACTATACAGTATAATACGTATACGAGTACAGTACAGCCACATCTGTAAGGTTCTCATGCCCCTCCTTGCACATCCAGAACGATACATACTATCTTCAACAACAGAGCGGCTAGAGCCTCTTGGATAACTCTTCTCGGATACAGGTATTCCTCTAGGGGCACGGAAAGCTTCTATCACAAGCTATCTTGCTGGATAACGGGAGGGGAAGGGGAGAACTAGGGAAGCCTTTTCGAGGGTTAGTATCACTTGGAAGGGGATTGGGACCTCGGGAGCGTAGCTGTTAGAGCCTGGGAATCCTGCAAGTCTGGGTGAGTCCTCGAACTGAGGGTTGGGGAGAAATAGGAATTCTAAGGCGGGGAAACGTGCCGGCACATCCCAGTGTTATGTGTTTCAACCTTTGATTAGGAAATACTGCATACGACGGACGCCCACCGGGTTTTCCGTATGAAATGGCGATTTTTAACAGGTGCCTGCACACCACCGTACGGTAACCTTGGAAAAAATCTGGTGATTTTTTTTTGGCAATGTATTGACATCAAGATGCCCATGGTTGAATGCCATGTTATTTGTACGGAAACTGCTCTAAAAATTTCAAGCTCAAGAGTTCCTGATGTCTGCTCGAGTACTGCCAAAACACTGCCAAGACAAGCAACTTGCATGCCTGCTAGCTTCATTTCCCCACTACGGTACCAGTGTTAAGCAAGACAGAGGAAACAATGTGGGAATCCAGAGGGGTGTCGATTTCTTTTGCCACCGAGCTCGTACTTGGATCATGGGGTGATGGCCCGCCGGCCGGGTACGGTACCCCTTCTCCCCCCTTAATAGGAAGCGCGATATTATCTTCGGGCTGGCGCCGACATGGCGCCTGGGAAGGTGCGCAAAGTGCACTCCGGCCTAGTTGAGTGTGGAGGCGATTCGAGGACTAGGAGAGCTAGGTGACAGGTCCGGATAGTCTGGGTAGAGAGGGAGAATAGGGCGGATGCCGATTCACGGAGTAAGGTATCATAGTTCAGCTCGGCGCAAAGTTGACCAAAAATCGAGAGGTATTTCTCTCGAGTCATGCGATGAAGACATGGTGCGTGCATGTTGGGGAAAGAAGGGAAGTGAAGGCACGGGGCTGGGAATCCCCTCCCATTGCTGTGCGGGCACGGTGCCTAGGTAAGGTTTGGTCTGCGATTCTACTCGTAGTTCACAGAATTTCAGCAGGTTCTACCGTGCCTGCACTAGTGGCCCGGTCATTATCCTCAGGTTTATTCGGCTCATTGACCTGATAGTCTAAGTTCGACTTGTGGATAACGACCGATAGTTGGCTGCAGGATTTGTGATAGGGTGGTATGATCTGATAAATTCACCGCAGGGACCAAATGTTCACCAGAACGGCAGCCCTTCCCCCCAATCTTGGGGCGTTCAGCCTCCAAGAATCATTGCGCCGAACTCAATTCGGTTACGCTTCCAAAATCGGAGGAGCCCTGTTGTGGTGCTCCCGCTAACTGTCTCCAGGAATTGTTCTCCCCCTGTTCTTGTCCCTCTGCAGACTGCAGCACCCTGCGGCCACGCAGACCTCAACCCAGCTTTTTTCTTCTCCCCCCTTTCGGTTCGATACGAAGTTTTCCTCGTCCACTCCTTCCTCGTCCTCTTATTCTCCACCCTTCTCCTTTTCCTGCGTGAGAAAACTTGACACTCCTTGAGCTACTTCTCCTCTTTTCTCCTCCCCATTGTCATCTCCGGGCTCTTCGTTAAACATCGGCGATCAGTCCATCTGCTCCTCCTGCATCCCCTCCCGAGCTCCTGTATATCTGCATAACCAATCAACCAGTTTTCATCATGAAGGGTACCTGCAGCTCTCCAAACTTGTTTCCCTGGAGAAAAGGAGAAAATAGTTGGCTAATATTGTTTGTTTGGATAAAGCCCTCATTCTTGTTGGTGGCTTCGGTACTCGTCTACGACCTCTTGTATGAATTTTCCCGTCCATCAGTCCAACCCTTCTATGGAACCATCCGTCCCATGAACCCGTACTCTCCCGTACTCTCCCGTCATCCCATTTCATCCCGATGCTGTTTCAATCAGTGCAAATTAGACGGCAGCGTGCCGTAGAGCTGCGTGGTCCGCCGAAATATGCAGGTTGCTGACCATGGCTACCGGAATGTCGTGTTAGACTCTCACTCTCCCCAAGCCCCTGGTCGAATTCGGAAACAAGCCTATGATTCTCCACCAAGTAGAAGCACTGGCTGCAGCTGGTGTCACGGACATCGTTTTGGCCGTCAATTACCGCCCGGATGTCATGATTAGCGTCTTGAAGAAGGTGATCTAACCTTCATCAGCTCTTCTAGGGCATGCCTTATCGACTATGCTGACTGAACTTGGCGAGACAGTATGAAGAGGAGTATAAAGTATCAATTACCTTCTCCATTGAGACCGAGCCATTAGGGACGGCCGGTCCTTTGAAGCTCGCGGAGAAGATTCTTGGCAAAGATGATTCTCCGTTCTTTGTCCTCAACTCTGATGTTATTTGTGACTATCCCTTCCACCAACTTGCCGAGTTCCACAGATCGCACAGTCAAGAAGGGACTATCGTGGTCACAAAGGTCGAGGAGCCGTCCAAGTACGGTGTGGTGGTTCATCAGCCAGGCCATGCGTCGAGAATCGATCGCTTCGTCGAGAAGCCCATTGAATTTGTTGGCAACAGGATCAATGCCGGTATCTACATCCTCAACCCCTCTGTCTTGAGAAGGATAGAGCTTTGCCCTACTTCCATCGAGCAAGAAACCTTCCCTGCCATCGTTAAAGATGGTCAATTGCACTCCTTTGACCTTGAGGGATTCTGGATGGACGTGGGCCAGCCCAAGGATTTCCTTACTGGAACCTGTCTCTACCTCTCGTCTCTTACCAAAAAGAACTCGAAACTCCTCACGCCCGCGACGGAGCCATTTGTCTATGGAGGCAATGTCCTCATCGACTCATCAGCGAAAATTGGGAAGAATTGTCGTATCGGGCCGAATGTCACAATTGGGCCGAACGTCACTGTTGGTGATGGTGTGAGAATCCAGAGATCCGTCATTCTGAAAGAGAGCAGGATAAAGGATCACGCTTGGGTCAAGAGCACCATCGTTGGTTGGAACAGCACCGTAGGAAAATGGGCACGTCTGGAGAATGTAACAGTTCTCGGCGACGATGTCACAGTTTCCGACGAAGTATACGTAAACGGTGGTTCGGTGTTACCGCACAAGACCATCAAGGCCAATATTGATAGTGCGTTACCTATGTGAAGTTTCCAATGAGAATCTGTTTTACTGACTTGAGTTTTTAGTTCCGGCTATTATCATGTAAAGGTGTTCATCGGCTCTTGGCTTCACGCGACTTTGAAACCCTTTCCCGACTCCTTGGATTGGGACGTTAGAGGATGTGGTCTCTGCTCTTCTGTTTTGGATACAGTTAACATTATTTAATCAACATTTAAAAATGAGAAGTAATCAATGGCTGAATGAAGATGTTTGTATAAAAATGAGTGTTTCTCCGTTTGTTTTTTTACGATTGTGGCCCCGGGATGGGTTGATTTGGGGAGACACTTTTGGAAGTGAATCATCAGGCGAGATTTTGAACAATAAAACAGATACCTCGGGTGATGGCGCATACTGTGGTTAGCGGGGAAGCGGGTTCAGACTCCTCGACGCTCGGGCAGCCGGACTTAGCGGTACCGTGGTTGACCCCAGATGGGGGTACACCCTGCCAAATAAATGATGCGTATTCATGTCACTGGATCGAAGCCGCGTATTCTTTTTTGGGGTGGCTCTCCGAAAGGGGTGCCACTACAATCCGGCAACATGAGTAAGGCTTGATGTGTAAGTTGGTCACAAGTTATCACCCGTTGATAGGTGCCACGAGGTGGTTGTGGGGGCCTCTTCGAAAACTGGCTAATTTAGCCCCGGCCAGCCTGGACATCCTCGCATCGGAGCCCCCGCCGCACCAGCCCTGAAGCACGATTTTCTGCGGCAAAGCGGGGAAACGAGCGAGGAGGAGCTAATCCCAAGAAGGCACGTGCTTCGCTCGCCGCTGCCCCCACTCACTCTACGCCTTTCTAAATTATCCCTATCCACACGGCGCCGTGCCAATTCGCGCGAGCTGTCCGGGTATCATGGGTTGGATCACCGCAACAAAGAGCAAGCCACGCTTACTGTAGTCGGAAACTTTGTCACGGGAAGGAGCGCCAGCCGGCAATGTCACCCGGGGAGTTGGTTAGAGAATTGGATGATTCTCCTTCATCCTCCCCCTGGGTTGGATGGCTGGTTTGTTGATTTGGTTGGGAAAGAGAAAAGGAAAACCCTATCGTATATACATGCGCATGGTGCGTCGTAGGAATGAGAAGAAAAAAAACAGGAAGAAAATAGAGGACGCCATCCGAATGATGATTATGAGAACAAATGGGAATGAAATGACTCCGTCATGTACAAAAATGGTGAGTATGATGGGAATGGGAAAGGAGGAGGGTTGGGAAGTGTTGCAGACATTCTTTTCCCAATCATGAGTGATCACCCGGTAATGGATTGGATCGATCACTTGCCCGGCCTGGAGGTCAGGGCAGAAAAGAGGAAGCAGAGAAAGGTATATACATAGTACACACAAGAAGACCCGCGGCGTATGAGCCTGGATTGGGGAAGGGGGGGGGGGGGGTGAATTAAAGATAAAGTAAGTATTGAGAGGTGGGTTGTGCGAGATTAAAAAGGTTAAACTGTCTTTTCCTCCACGTTCACATCATCACTATCCCCCACGGCGGCCGAGCCCCCCTTCCTCCTCATCATCACTCGATTCGGCGCTGTCTCTGGGCGGTACGAGCATCCACGCATCAGCGGGCCTCCCACTATGGGCAAGACTCGGGAACGTGGGCTCCTGCCTCCTGACTCCCGTGAGCGGGGAGTTCGGGTTCGAGCTGAAGCTGTCGAACCAGTTGTCACTGCCTGGCGTGGCGGAGGCGGTACGCATGGTGTTCCTGCTCTCGATGTTGCGGGACGTGAGCGTGGAACTGATGCGCGACTTCTTGCGCCGAAAGAAGACGCGGAAGGCCGGGATGCAGAAGCATATATGTCCTACCAGCGTCTCTATCGCCGACCACAGGATCACTCGGCGTAGCGAGCGGATCCAGGATTCGGGGGTGCTGGATGTGTGCCTTGAGGTGTAGGTGTGGAGTGCCAGGAAGCGGAGGAAGCTGGTAAAGATGCTGAGGAAGCCGAGGAGGTAGATTGTTATGAAGCCGTACTTTTCCCTCGGGGTGAGTTTTAGGGTGGAGATTATGGAGAGGGGGATGAATGATACTGTTTTTTTTGTGGGGTTAGTGCGTGTTACGGGAGGAGGGGAAGGGGAGGGGTCAAGATGGGGAATTTTTTTTCTCTCTTTCTTTCTTCCCGATATATATAGAAGGGTAGTTGGGGGCGAGGTGAGTTAGATGCGCGTACTGAGTAAGTCCGTTCCAATATTAACCCAAGATGCAGCAATGATCCAATCCCGCTTTGTAAGCGGGGAGCAAAAGTTATCTTCAACGGACCTAAAGAACATTTCCAGAAAGCCCGTTAGCAATCTCGGCGTATCATACAAAAGCAATTCCGACAACCGGGTTTCGGAGAAGGGAGCAAGGGAGCGGGAAAGGGTGTATAAATAAATAAGTATAATTTAATGGAAAACGCACCAATTCCGACCAATGGGTCTGCACCACATCATCTGGGTCATCAGAACCCCTGCTAGCGATACTAGTGTCGCCGCCATTGCGGCGTATAGCAGTCTTCGAGACTTTTCGTTCAGGGTAGGTACTAGGTCATAGTAGACACATAGGAATGCACCTTTGAGTACCCAGAGATGACAGATGTACGATATTGATGCCCAGAAACTTCTCTAAATTCCGTTTCGGCGGCCGGAAATCGAGCGCGCGCGGGAGAGTCAACACCTTTTCGCTTTCTCGCTCGGGGAAGTGGGGTGGGGGAAGGTTTTTTCTAAGTGCTGGAGGTATCGGAGAGAGATATGCCCCGAGGGCACAATTCCTCCGGGAAATGGGGTTAAGGGTATCGGGGGAAATGAGTCCCCAGAACCCGGATAGGCAGACAGAAAATCCCCAGGATTACCCCGAAAAATCGGCGGGTGGGGGGGAAAGACCAACCTTCAAATATGGAATCCCCGGCACCATAGCCCAGTCCTCCACGTTCTCGTGTTCCGCCTGCCCCATAAGCTCCTCAACCGCATTCCATCCCCAAAGCACAACCTGAACAGTATTCAGCAGTGCAACCACCACCAGAAACCCCTCCCCAATAGCCTTGGCCCCCCATTTCCTCGTTGCAGCCCTCTTCTTCTTCTTCTCCCCGTACAGGGTAATGTACAAGCGCATGGCCGTGAGCGCAGGAATCGTTACTCCCGTGACGATGAGCACACCCAGTACGTCGTTGACTCCGATATGTCCGTGGCCCCCCATACTTTGCAGCGGTTTCTTACTTACTCATCTACCTATCGAGGAAGGTAGGTATAAGCACATATGGGTCCAGTTGGGAAGAGGAGGGGAAAGAAATTAAAGAGTGAAAAAAGGAAAAAGAAAAGAAAAAGAGAAGAGGAAAGAAAAGGAAGAGGAGAGGAAGAGGAGAGGAGGTGAATGGGTTTTCTGGGATGGTCCTCCCCTAAAGTAGATGTGGTTTGGATGAATTTTGGGGTGGGTGGGTTGAGCAGAGCTCTCTGTCTAGCTAAGGAGGGGCC
>LN891155.1:44300-109658 GCA_900010015.1 Tuber aestivum
GGGGTGGGTGGGTAATGGTTGTGGAATGGTTCACGGAGCGGTACTCTGGATGGTAGGTATGATAAGTATGTACGGTATGCTGCTACTGTGATTAGTCTACTCTACTGGGCTGGTTCCTGGATGTGCAATGGTGGAACCAGTTCCGGTGAAAGAGCACCTGCGACATGGGAGGGAGATCATGGAATCATTTCTTCCCCCCCCCCCCTACTCCCCAATCACTCTTGTTGCCGAGACCGAGGGGCGGCTAGTGTTCCATTTCCAATGTTAGGCATGTATGTACGTACGTATGTATGCATGTCGCTGTGCACCGCACCCGTAGTGGAGAGGTGGGAAGGGAGGGTAAATCTATTTGATTTTACGGTGCGCGTGTGAGAATCGGGGAGAAAACAGAAGGAGAAGGGGAAGAATGGATGAATGAATGAATGAGAGGGAGACATAACGAGAAAGAGAGAGAAAAGTTAGCCATCACGGCTAATTGGCTCCCGGCGAAATGCGAGTGGACATGAAAATGGAGATGCATCCCAAGAGGAGGAGGAGGAGGAGGAGGGAGGGGGGGTGGGGAACGGGGAAGGGATAACCCAGCAGTGCACGCCACAACCGCGCGATTGGCGTTTACGAGCAGTCAAGCATCGTATAATAAGACAATTAATTAATTAATTGCTTCAACCCTAACCTTTTCCCCATTGTGCCCATGAACCAACAATAGCACACACGAGCGGGAAAGGGTGGGAAGCAAATGCTGCACCATACATCCAGCGCGTGGTAGATACAAGTATTAGATACATGTAGATGCAGCAGATGGAGGGTACGGTAAGGCAGGGCGGGTACAATAGGTAAACAGCCTTGGAGGTTAGGAAAAGTTTTCCTCCCCTTGTACCTCCTTCCCCACATGGGGTAGGGGAAAAAAGAAAAAAGAAGGTATGATACGATAAAGGGTTCTGGAATTAGGGTGGTAGCTCGTGCTTACAAAGAAACATATCCTCGCTCAAACCTGTATCATAGATGATGGTCCAGCTGGAAAGGAGAGAGCAGCACATCCGCCACAGGACGATACCGCAAATATCTAAGGTTTACCTGGTACAGTACATCGCTCCGCAACGCGCACGAGTGACTTCCATCTGATGTGAGATCTACAATTCCGGGCACAACTTTCAATCCGATTGGAGGAAGACGGACCAAAACTCAGCTATCGTCGTCCTTGAGGAGGAAGGGGTAAAAAAGAAAGAAAGAAATCAGGAAAAAGAAGAAAACCTCGAGAGTTCAAACTCTCCCCCTTTGCAGTAATTTTGCACTTCAAACCCACCTGACTTTCCACATCCTGCTCCTTGCTGGTTACAGTATTGTGCCCGTTGGTGTGCAGATCAAATCTACTTGTATAAAAATGGTACTGTAATTATCATACCATGCCTGCTGTATGATATTCCTCGTCACGAATATCGGTACATCTTCAGCCGCCGCCCCTCAGCGCCAAACATCTCCATTCCGTCCGTACAGTACATCGATCCGTTCCATCGCAAAAGCCCGGGTCAAAGCGTGCATTGCTTCCCCACCATACAGTACAGTACCCTTACGGTACTATCTTTTCATTCTCCTCGTCTCGCATTATTGCACAAATGGTACTTCAGCACAGCACCCCCCCCGCCGCCGAGTACAGTGCTGTGCGGCAACACCGACGCCCACCGAGGGCACCATACCTCTATAGGTGTAGAAAGGAAAAGAAAAGAAAAAAAAGTAAACACGATAAAACCTCCGCCCTATGGAAAAAGGTCACATCACGCGCTGGAGGACTGGAAACTTGAGCTGAAACAAGGGAAGGGGAGGGAGCATCAGTCGATTATGTTCCTTCTTTACTTTTCTTTTCCTCTTTTCCCATCTTGTCCCTTTTTCCCTGCTGATCGAGCGGGTGGTAGCCGGTACGTTTGCGGGCCAAGGATGAGGTGAATACGGTATGGGGAAATCTGGGCGTCGGGTTGTACGAGCGCAGTGCTTGGGCGGCGGGGAGCGATTAGTTGGCTGGGCGCCGTTGGTTGGTTACATGTATGATAGTTGGCTACTGTACCGTTATCTCGAGCGGTTTGGTGGTTTATTGATAGGGGTTGCGATATCATAGATATTCCCACGGGATGGTTGCCTCGTGGGTGATACAAGGCCTATCTATCACACGGCGGCGGAGAGCCCGGGGAGGGAATTTTTTTGAATTCATTATTTTTATTTTTGTCTGGGTGGTGCGGTTAGGTCTTCTTTGGGGAGTACCGGGTACAGTGCTAGTGCTTGTTACGATACAGTACAGTACTTGCTATGATACCAGTACAGTACCAGTACCGGTACCGGTACTGCTTTTGGTGGTCGACTGCCGGTATTCTACTCTTAGGGTCCAGTGGCAGGTGGGGCTTATTGCACCATACAGCATGAGTACTCACTCGTAATACTGTATTGCGGCTCTCGAAGGTGCCGGTGCGGTACGGTAGTGCAGGACTGGTCGGGTTGAGGACAGAAACCCGATTGTCTTAGACATGTCAAATCATGTTGGAAAGGAAGTGATAGTCTTCTTTGAGGAATTCATCGACAATCAGGACAAGCCAGCCTCGGTACAATACGAGTAATTGGAGCCAGCAGAATGCCGTCACTTTTGTCTCTCCTCAACTCGCCAATGTTTTTGCACACAACTTTATGAAAACTCGCAATACCGGTATCCGAGAGACCTGTTTTTGCGGGAAAATAGGAAATAGTGGGGCAACCGTGGCAAAAAAAAGGGGGGGGGAAAGAAGTGCTGTTTGAGAGTGCCGGTAGGTGTAGGGAACTATGTTAAGCTATTGCGACAAGGCACATCCATTGGTTTTGACTTGGTACTCGAGTAGTCTTGGTCGGTCGAACCGGGCGATATAGTAGTGGGAACCTTTGAAAGGCTGTGTGCTGTACGGTGCTGTGCTCGCACAGAACTGAACGAGTACTGTACCGGCTACCTCTACTCTGGAATATAGCGGGGAATGTTGTACAAATGCGCTGCGTGCCAATAGCATCATACTGTACTGTACGGGAATTCTGTATTCTCCCCTCCCCCCGACCAACCTGCAACCTGCAACCTGCAGCTGCTGCGGCTGGCGAAAATTAAAGGTTGAGATTAAAATGTCGTAAGGTGCGACTGGTGCCTGTGTAAATATATCCTCCGAGGCATCCGTCAACCTACATATCTGGGGGGGGACCCTTGAAATGGTCCGAAAGGTGGATACCGACTCATGGACTTGGGCCCTCTTCGGCGCGTACGGTGCTTGTGCTGATCTGGGAATATCGCGATGGCTCCCGAAAACGGCATATGCTCCGAGACAGAGGGATGACATTTCTCTGAGAATACTGGCCTTTAGCGGTGGCTGTGCTGTACCGGTACTTTATGGCGTTACCGGTATTGTGATAATACCGGTGTTACCCGTGTTTATATTTACTCGGACTATCCACCACCTCCGGTAGGGCTCTTATCTCCATAACGAGGGACAAAACACCTCACGAAGGAATAGCGTTTTCCTGACCAAGTATGGTATGCGCTGTCTGGAACCTGTAGAGCTTACCGGAGATGGTGGATTTTCCGGGTAAATATCATACGGTATTGTATGATGATATTATCATTTCCTTGTTATTATGCAAAAATGCCTGGGAGAATGGTCCCGGATGACTAAAAATGTTATCGGGGGTAGGGTTTTGGCTGAAAGATCTTATCTGATTTGGATTCTTATTTTCGAAATCTTTATCGTACCAAACATCCCATCCCCCTCTTCCCTCTATTGCCGCCATGTCTATTATAATTTTGAAGAAAGCGCTGTGGCGGAAATACCGCGCTATTTGCTGCCCGCCGAACAGGTCCTTATTAAATATTTTTCCATGATTGTATGAAACTTTTCAGACCCAATATGATGACCCCCTATGATTAGTTGTATACCTCCCTCAAGAAGCTAAACAAGAGAGAAAAAAAAAGAACTTGGGATATGCAATTCTAGAAAGGATTATACAAAGATCCAAACCCTGCCTCAGATTTTTTTATAGTAACCTGCTTCCCCGAACCTTTCCCTTTACACCACCGCTCTAGCACCGCAACGACAAAAAAAAAGAAGAGGGTTTAGTGATGGTCGTTATTTCCACCGCGGTATCCAACGATCTTTCTGCGACCAATCATTTTTCCGACAGTGTAGAAGCCAATAACCTATATTGAGAAGTTGCGATCAGAGTCGTGGAAGATTATCAGCGCAGAGAAGTGGGCTGACCTCGGCGGTTAAGACACCAGCCTGAGCATATTCCTGTGGAGTAAATGCCTTAAGCCGGGCAAGGATGAAGGCGGGCTGGAGGGTAGGGGAGGTCGATGCTGAGTCGATAAGGGCTCTGGGGTTCTTGAGCTTATTTATGATGGGAGAGAATGTTTTCTGGAATGTTTCAATATTGCTTGTAGGTCGTCAGTACGAGGGATAGTGATGGCGGGGTATGTGGGGGAGGGGGCGGGAGAAGTACGGAGGGGACATGTTTTGCCCATTAAATACCAATTTTGAAAGTTCCTTTGCAACCTTTGCGTAGTATATAGCTGGAGGAATGAGTGCTGTTCACCGGCGGGGGTTTGTCAGTACTTGTGAAAGTTCGGTCTGCAGCGCAGAACATCAAATTTGAATGGCGGGAGTGGGATGTAATGTGGTTCGATCAAGCTTCATATGCCGATATCTTATACCAGGGGACGTGGATCGATGTCGTTCAATTAATTCGCTTTCCCGCTCCCGGAAGACCACTTGACCATCGAACAGGGGAACAAAATATACAAGATGGAAAAACCGGCGCTCACATTCTACACCTTTGATCAATTGCCCGGTCCTTCCACCGACCTTTCCAAGCGAATTCCCTAGCCCACTAGCGGCAGACATGAGTTTAGAGGCAGCAGCTATTGCTGCATCTTGCGCTTTCGCAGCGGTTTGTTTTGCGGCATCCTGTGCTTTTGATGTAGCTTGAGAGGCAGCCTGGGATGCGGATTCGGCGGTTGTTGAAGCAAATCGACGAGAGGCCAATTGACGGACCGTCGACGAACGGAGGAGGGATATCTGCATGATAGGGGAGAGGGGAGGTAGTGAGGGGTGGATAGAGGCGTTCCGTTGGTGGTGGTGATCTGGAGGGTTCGCGGTAAAATTTCGGCGGTCAACCGTTACCTGAACTTTTGTGTAGAGGTTAAAATGTCCGATTAAGGAAAATAGCCTAAAATGGTAAATTTACAAAGTGATAAATAACCTAAGCAGGCGATTCAAAGGTTGATATTTTCTACTCTTTAGGGATAGGCCGTATTGATGTCATTGGGAAAGCACGGGTGGGACAGGCTTAAACTCGACCCTCGTCACATGCCGAGGGGGACTGTGTTTTGGGGAAGCAGAGTTGTCCGCAGGGACTTTTCGACATCTCTCCCCACGTTTCCTCCGAGCCGTTTCTGGAATTCCCCCCCATTCCCCCTGAACTCCGTTCTCATCACTGGGCTCCCCGAAAAGGTCACTATTGCGGGCGACTGTAGTAACCATTCAAGGTCTTCGTTACTATCCACTCTTTGGAACTCCCACTTGCCCATCAGTGGTCGTTCGTGCCTACTTCGCCTATGCTATCTGTATAACATCACCCCACAGCGCCCTCTTCAGTATGGCAAACCTGTCAACACTTCGTCCTTCGCTCGTGATACTGCTAGATCAGTACACGAAGCTCCTGCGTTCTTCTCCTAAATCACTCCGCATTCTCGCTGCTACTCTCCTATGCGCTCTCTTTGGTGGCCTGTACGAGCGATGGCGGCGGCGAAGGAAGGCGGATGAGGGCCGGGGTCGCGTGCTTCTGCGACGGAACTCTGCGATCCAGCTCAAAGATGGTGGGTTTTATCCATAAGGCCTTACCTGTTTGGGGCTTCCTTTAAGGATGATCTGACTGGTCTTAGGTTCGAGATTGATCTATGTTCCCTACAAGCAAACCACTGCCAAAGTAATAATAAAACCGACTAAATCCACTACCTTCGATGCCCACCGTCGCCTGTTTCTCGAACCTCTAGGGGGCCGGAAGTCTCGTTCGTTTAGCGGCGCTGATGTGGGGGAGGGCCCTCCTGTTAATACTAAGCCGGGGCTAAATTTGGCTTTTCTTCATCAATTCTTGAGTCTTCTCAGTATTATGGTCCCTCGGCTCACGAGCAAAGAGAGTCTATTGCTACTGCTTCACACCTTCTTCCTGATAAGCAGAACCTATCTCAGTTTGGTAGTTGCAAGGTTGGACGGTGAGATTGTTCGAGATCTTGTTGCTGGGAATGGGAAGGCGTTTTCTTGGGGTATTGTAAAATGGCTTGGTGTCGGCGGCCCAGCTGTTTATTGCAATGCCATGGTACCTTATCCCTTTCGTTCTACAAATAGGAAGACTGAGAACCTAATATCGAGCTTCTCAGATAAAATATCTCCAATCAAAAATCTCAATAGCTTTCCGCACTCGTTTGACTCGGTACATGCATGACTTGTATCTTAATGATAGACAAGCATATTACAAGCTTGGTAATCTCGATGGAGGCTTGACGGGCGGGGGAGCTGATCAGTTTATCACTTCTGATCTTCCACTGTTCTGTGATTCGGCTGCCGCGTTGTATTCTTCTCTTGGCAAGCCCTTCCTGGACTTGGTAGTATTCAATTACCAACTTATGAGATCGTTGGGTCCGGTGGCATTGGCAGGCATCTTGCTCAATTATGGTGGCACTGCATGGATGTTGAAGAAGTTCTCGCCGCCATTTGGAAGGCTTGCTGCTGCCCAAGCTAAGCGTGAGGGTGACTTTAGAGGGTTGCATAGTAAGTGCAATTATGCGTTGGCCAGTTGATTTACTTATCAACCTTCTATAGCCCGGTTGATTGGAAATGCCGAAGAGGTTGCCTTCTACGGCGGCGCTGGTATGGAGAAGGTGTTCTTGGAGAAAGGCTTCAAAGACCTAAAACAAATCATGGAGGGCATTTACAATGTAGGACTTCCTGGTGTTTCAACTTAGTCGGGTGGTTTTCTGATAATGCCACATCAGGTTAAAATACAATACAACATGCTTGAAGATTTTGTCTTGAAGTACAGCTGGTGTGAGTTTGCCCCTCTCAGTTCAGTTTGGTGGTGCTAAGAATGAGTGTTAAGCGGCCTTTGGATACTTGATCACCTCTCTCCCTGTTTTCTTGCCTGCTTGGGGTGGCCTTGGCGGTGTTCTCGAACTCGCTGGAGCTGGGCCTGCGGGCAGGGAAAGAGATAGAATGAAAGGCTTTATTACTAACAAGAGGCTCATGCTGTCGCTTGCGGATGCTGGTGGTCGTATGATGTACTCCTTCAAGGACCTTTCTGAATTGGCGGGCTATACCTCGAGAGTGTACACTCTTGTATCAACACTTCACAGAGTTCATTCCCAAGCATACTCGACTCCCCGACCTGAGCTATACGGAATGGCCGATATTCAAGGTACCCTTCATAAGGGGTACGACGGCGTCAGGCTCGAGGGTGTTCCCATTGTTGTCCCAGGGCTCTGGCCAAGAGGCGGAGAAGAATTGGTGGAGAGCCTGGACATCACGGTTAGGGAAGGCGAGCACTTGCTAATCCTAGGGCCCAATGGTGTTGGGAAATCGAGTATTGCTAGGATTGTTGCGGGACTTTGGCCGGTTTACAGAGGCCTTGTCAGCAGGCCCCGTGGGGGAGGGATTGGTGGCATTATGTTCCTCCCCCAGAGAGTCTACCTCGCCCAGGGCACATTGAGGGTGAGCTATTCTTCGATTTATATGCGCATATCGTTTTGGATTGTATATTCTGATGCCAATCCTCTTGTTTTCCAGGATCAAGTTATCTATCCACACACGGAGATGGAGATGCGTGCAGACGGACGGTATGATCATGAACTAAAAGGAATACTGGACGCCGTCCGTCTGGGGTATCTCCCAGACAGAGAGGATGGATGGGATTGTCGCAAGGAGTGGAAAGACGTCTTGAGTGGTGGCGAAAAGCAGCGGATCAGTTTGGCAAGACTTCTCTATCACGTGAGTACTCTCTACATAAGGGGCCTTAATATATGAGCTGACGTTACTTAGGAGCCTAAATATGCTTTTATTGATGAGGGAACATCTGCTGTTTCCCAAGACGTTGAGGGCCTTCTCTATGAAACTGCTAAAGAACATGGGATAACCCTAATCACGATATCCACTCGTGCACAGCTCAAGAAATATCACACCTTCCAATTGCAATTGGATGGCGGCAGCTGGGAATTTGACAGAATCGGGACAGAAAGGGAGCGCAGTAGCGTGGAGCATGAGCTCAGAGAGCTCAAAGAGAGGATGAAGAGTGTGGAGGGTCTAAGAGATAGGCTAAAGAGCGTCGAAGATGAACTCGCGAGGGTGTTTGTCCAGGGCGGCGAGGAGCTCCCGGCGTATGAGGGGACGGAGCGGGGAAGTGGCGAGTTGGGAGAGAGCGCAGTTGTCGTAGAAGGCAAAGAGTTTGAGCTAGTAAAGGGGGTGGGTCTGAGGGAAGGCGGATTCACTGGCGTAGTTGAAATGGGGCTTGCTATGGAGAGTTCCGGGCAAGAGGAGGAAGAGGAGAAGGGAGAGAGCTCCAAGGATGCATCTGAGTCGGCTGCTCCCAGGGAAGAGGCCGAACCGGCTAAACCGGTAGACCTGGAGAATGAAAGCTTTGTCGACGCCGTAAGAGCGGATCCTAGCGAAAACTAATCTACTCTTGTACTTGTAGGATTGGGGCCTTAGATTACATGTTTGAGTAGGGATTGCGAGTGTATGATAATTAAGTAAGGTTATAAAGGGCTTTATATTATTCCGTTTTAGATACTAGGGTATTTCTATCTCTCCGCCTCCATGTAACATTGGTCCTTGCACTGCCGTACTGCGAGGTAGTGCCCCGGTAGACAGGCGCCGTAAGTACTTGAATATAAGAGAAATGTGCTGGGTCGTCGAGACCCCCCCCCTTCTGGGACGGGTGGAGAAATCACCGGAAACCGAGCCTGAGTCAAGACAGCAAAAGGAGAAAGAAAAAAAAAAATACTAGTACCCAGCACCCTCCCATCATACAAGTAGGAGAAGGTAACCAACGTCCCAGCACATTTCCACTTGTATTCTCCTAGCATACTATACTGTACCATGCTGCACTCACAGCACCGCACATCCCACACCCCACTCCCACCCAGCCCATTGGGAAAGAAAGTAAAAGTAAAATGGAATGAAAAAATCAAAATCAAAATCGCCAATTTATCCTCGAAAAAGGCACCACATCATCCGAAATCCCCGAATTTCCTCCTATCGGCACCGACTAGCAATGCGCCGATCAGTCACCAGCCATTTCTACCATCCCTCGTTGGGAGTGGTGTTTTGTGACCGTATGGTATGGTATGGTACCCCACGACCAGCGGGGTTTGTGGATGTTCATGGGTGCTCACTCGGTTGTTCCGGGATGATTTCTTTTATGGTTTGGTCGTCGTGCTCCATGTAGACCGTGATTAATTTTTGTTTTGTAGTTGTGGTGGAAGGTGGTATGGTGTATGATATATAGATTTTTTTTTATAGTTTTTTTTCTTTTCTTGTGTCGTTTATTATTGTGAGGGTGCTTATGATCTGATGATGTGGTGTATGTTAGGACGGGTGGTTAGGTTGCGGTGGCGGCGGGTTCTTTCTTTCTGGGTTTGGTTTGGTTCGTTTTGTTTGTCGGACGTCGGGGGGTACTACAGTTTATGGCGTGGTGATATCGTATGATACCAGTTTCAGGGTGTGATATATGCTACCGTGTATCGTACCAGCTGGTTCTGGCGCTCTCTCTCTTATTGAGTGAATGCGATTGTAGAATGGGTTGTGAATTATGGCTTATTATGGGACTATTTTGTAGAGGCGTGTCTTCTGTAGAAGGGTTTGTCTAACGGGATCTCTTGGTGATCTCTTGTTGGAAGGGTCGGGTATCTATATAGGTCTTGGAGGGGAGAACTTTACTTTGGTTTTGGGTAGTAGGTGGAATGGATTGACTTGAAGGGGGTTCTTTTTCCGGGGCCTGCTCTCGGCTCCTCTGGTGGCTGGGGTGGAATTGCGGTTTCTGTCTTGAAAATTGGGGTTTTAACAGAGTATAATATTATCATAGTGGAAATCGAATATTATCTGAATGATTTATTGCCAATTATTTATTCTTCCACCTTGAGGTCTCGGTACTGGAAAGGCTCATTACATATAAATCATCGGTCCATTCATTGACTCTCCCACCCCCAAAAATTTGTGAATCGTTACTGATTGATACTGGCCGTTCCCCCACTCTCCCAGAAAAAGCCAAGAAGGTAAGTAAGAAAACGTGCCCAATACAATTAATGTTTCCAACGAAAGCCGTAAACCCCTAACCCACCGCTCTCCGGAAAGCACATACCACCATCCATCCATCCGCAATTGTCAACATAAGAAACACTAGTCATGAATTGCCCGATCTTAAGATTACTTAGATCCGATTAGTGTACCCACCACTATTCCTCTTACATTCCCCCTCCCCTTTCTCTCACTCCCCCTCCCCTCGGCTCTCCCAGGAAGAGCGCCTAATTCTGAACCAATTGTCCGTTCACGCAATGGTACTGGCTAAGGCTGTAGCAAGCCTCGCCGCAAAGGTTCGGGTGAGTCTTTGGGCAAAGGTGGTTTTCCACGCAGACGTACTGTCGTATTCCCTATCAGCAACGGTCTCACATTGGCGAGGGAGGAAGGTGGATAATACAGAGTTCTTATCATAAACCTGTCCATTGCAGGTCCCAACGGGCCTAAGTTCCCCATTAATGCAAGTATAATTCGCCGGGTCGAAACAGGCAGCACCGCATGGCTGATAGATAACTCCGCCGGTGATCGGGCAGAGTTTATTGCCGGGGTAGCAGGTGTACTAATGTGTGCATTCCTTCAGTTTTAGTGGCCAGCCCGTGCAAAGCACGATCGGGGAGAGGGAGGGAGGGAGGGGGTACGTCTTCAGGGTGGTATGGCTGAGAACCACAGTACAGGATCTCGCGCTCAACCAAATTGCCAACGGGGTTTGCCAATGCGGTAGAGAGGAGGGTGAAGGATGCGAGGATGTAGGTTGTGAGCTGCATTTTTTGTGATTTGGGTTGAAGAAGCTGTGATAGGCTTCTTTGGTGGGTTTATGAAAAGAGGCAAGTGAAGGATTCGCGACTTGGCTTGTGTGTGCTTTCCTGGGCCGGTGCTGGTGAGGAATTGAAGATGGGGAAGGGAGGTAGAGGGGGGGTTTTATACTCTCTTAGGGGAGCTGTATAGTAGTTGTAGATTGTTGTATACATTGGCCTTGGAGGGTGCCGGAGCTGAAGCTGTAAGTGGACTATCGTTCGATCCCCCCCCCCCGACCTATACTCTCTCATCTCCTCTCGTGTCACTCACTTAATCACCAACTTGGTCATCCCCTTCACCCACAGCTGAGTTCTGCAGCATGATCAAGGCTGCTACACTTCACGAACCTTTCAATTACTAAACACCAACCCTCTTCCATTTTGTCTCTGTGTCCACTGAATCCCAATTCCGCTTCCACTCTCCCCCAGAGAATATCATCGTTTTTTTACTCTAGTCTTTATTCTATTTTTTTCCCTTAAAAAAAGAAAGAAACCCCCCCACGAATTTTAAAGTTACCCTTTCTTTTTTCTAATACCAAAACTCTTATATCTTCCAAAAATAGACTTCCATGGTACCAAACTAAACCATAACGTACCAGCAGTAGAGTAGGCAACGAACAGGAGGGGTACTGTACAGCAAACAGCCTTACCAAATATTTTGTGCATCGTTCGACGTCTCCTGCTCTATCCACCCGTCCTCCCTACCATCGGTGCATTACAGCGCCGGTACCCACTCACTTGAGTCCGGTGCACGAGTACCAATGACCCAAGTACCGTACCCCGAAAATTAAAAACCTCATCTTGAATCAACTCTAGGAAAGGCAGAAGAAACTTCCCGATCCGGCCGTGTAACCAACCCCACACCACCACACCCACACCTCTCATGGTCCCAACTTTTATTTTACCTCCCTTCCCCTCCCTCCCTCCCTGCAGGACGTAGGGTGCGAATACTGTAGGGTAGGGCAATGGCCCGTAAAAGGACCGTATGTATCATGCAGTCACACGCCGCTGTCCCGGATCTCACTCAACCGGATAGTTTGGCTTGCTGAGTCCATGAGAATCCTATGGTATCATAGCCCCCAAGTTCTCGTATGGAAGGACTCATCCAGCTGGATGGCAAGGGTTTCGGCTTCGTATGGAATCTGAACGCTCTTTACCCCCCTGCTCTTGGATAGCACTCAAGTACCGGTACTCCAATACGGTTCTACCGTGTTCCGCCGAACCCCGTCCCGTGATAGAACTTAAGAAGATCCGTTCCCAAAATGTAAATGATGAAAGGATGTGAATATTCTTTACACCTTGGTATAGTTGGGTGGACAGGGGGGAGCGCGAGTTCTTCTGCTGTTTGCGGATATAATTTGGAGTGTAGATAGACTGACCGAAAGAAAGAATGGGAGAGAAAGGGAAGAATCATATGAGCCTCACTCAACTGGATTAATAAACTTAAAGGAGGAGAGAAAGGCCGCCAAACCGCCAAGGGCAACATACCGGTAACCCTTCGCCGCAAGTACTCGTACCGTATCGCTATCCCTCCCCCCCCTTCGCGGTCTACCGTAGTACCCTATGTACGCACCACTGCGGCGGATGAAATCCTAAAAATTTTGGCCATCAGGATATGCTGTGAGACAACAGCCTGTACCCAGCATGAAGCAAGTATGTATCAATACTTGGACAGTCGATTCCAAATCCAGCGCGGGCGCAGCGCAATTTCCCACATGACACATGCACTATACGAGTACAGAGTACCAGTACAAATTCTTGATCCTTGCCTCCAGGTACGGTACTTGTACTGTACCTCGCCACAAATCAAATCATACCGGAAACTTGTACGGTGCGGAGGGTCTCCACCCCGCATCCGCGATACACTACTGTAGGTAACCACGTACCGCGAAAAACTCAGCTCTCGAAATCCTCATGTCCGCCAAACCTGTATTCGTAGCTCTAATCACCCGGCGGGGTCCAGACGAGAGCTTTCCCCCAGTGGGGGGGATTGGACCAGCGAGGACCTTCTCGAGTCGGTGTGGGATCGGCACGCCAACGGGACGTGTTAGAGATCTCGTCCACCTGGTACTACCGTAGCACAGCACGGTAGCCGGCACGTACAGTACAGTACCGTACCGTATTCGCAATCTGTTAACCCGTTCGATTAAATCCATCTATCACGGGAACCGGCGGGATGATTTCCGCTGATAATTTGGTACAGTACCGGCTGTGCATTTCAAGGGGGGTTTTTTTTTTCTTTGCGGCACCGGGGATGGTAATGGTACTTGTATGAGTACGGTACTCGAGTACGGTACCTTGCTTTTTTTCGGGATCATGAGCTTGGCTAGGAAGTACCGTATCGTACCGGTGCCGTACTGCCGTTGCCGTTGCCATTTTTTCCCTTCTTCTTGCACCTTTGGCGTTGCGGACGGCTGGGCTAACGGTTGGGGCGTCCTTCACAGTTTTTTTTTGGTTTCCAGGGCGCTTAACCTGCTCATGTTATGTATATGCGATGGACTTGTGGCTGTGGTACGTTACGGTATCAAGTACGTACGGTACGGCTCCATGTGCAGTATCATGCGCAAGCAAGGCGGCATTATTTATTGCACATGTGTGAATCTGGTCCCCCCCCCCCATCTATACCACAATTGTGCCACGGTTGTATGGGATGGGGTGTACTCTTATAAGTACACATTCCGGGGATGTCTATAAAGGCCCAGTGGGGGAGGGGGTATCTCTCAGCTGTCTTTTCTTTTCTTTTTTTTTTGAGGGCGGGGGGAATGAAGTGAAGCAAAGTAAAGGGGAGTGAATTACCGGTACTTAACTGAACAGAAGCTTGTGATGGTTCACACTTCTTGTATAGCTACGTCATTCTCCCGGAGTTTGAGGGATGGCGGGCTTGTTTTTTGCTACATCCTCCATCACGGTCCGGGGGACTGGTACGATATAGTACAGTATTCGCCAAAGTAGGAGCGGGGGGATGGAATAGAAATGCGAGAAAAGAAGGTAAAAAAAGCTTAGCACCTGGGTGGGTGTGGTATTTCATCTGCGGATCGGGAGGTTCATTCCTCCCAAGTCCTTTGTCCTTTGTCCTCACTTTTCGGGGCTGTTGTGGGTACAGTCCCGGTGTTTCATATCGGGGAGATACCACTTTCGATTCAAGCTATCGCAGTGTCATACTGTATCACGTTTGCACTTTCAGAATGCCTTGCTGCTGCTCCACCTGACCTGACCGGTCGAAACAAATTCGATATCGTTTAATCCCCACCGCGATCCCAAATCGTTCGGCCTAGCTTCGGCAAGTTATGGGGGAACGCTGTTTTTTGTGTAGAGATGTCCAAGTTCACTTTGGGTTACTTCCTTGGCCTACCATTCCGTACTGTAAATTTACCATACTCGAGTACAGTACAGTACACATCACTCAGGATTTTTTACCCTTGACTTCTCCGCTGACGGACATTCGGTCCCCAAGTTTTTATTCGGCGGGCATCCTATCACTTTTCCGTTTTTGTTAATGCGGTACGATACAGTAGCCCAGCAGGGTCATGTCAGCCCCTAGCCTAGTACGATTGCGTCACATCAATACGGGGGGGGGCTGCTCTCTCTCTCTGGCCAGCCAACACTCAGGTATGTCCCCAAAGGAATTAGCCTGAACGGGAAACGTTATTTTATCTCTTCTGCTAGTACCCTACTGTGTCGGGTACCAATAGGGCACCTAGTACTTGTACGAGGTTCCAACCATCGTGGGAACTTAAATAATGATAATAATAATAATAATAATAATAATAATAATAACTCAATGAGGGCTTTGGTCCACTTAATTGTAGGCGAGGATATGTCTGTGAGTGGGATTTGTAACGGGTGGGTACTTTGCTTTGCGCTAGGAGGGTTTCTCGGATAGTTGCGGAACCTAACTAATGCACGGCTTGGATGACAGCCTGGGGTGCTTGAGCTGGATGGTTGTACGGTCCGATACGCAGGATAAAAGGTGGATTTTTGCAGATTAGTTTTAGTTGTCTAGTGACTTGTCTTTGTCTGGTACGGTAGTTACAGTCCTTTGCATCCGCCTACCATTGCTTGTCTAGATTAAATATTTGGTGCTTGTTTGGCTAGCAGGAAGACTGCTTAAGGTGTCTGACCATGGCGGGGTCGATTTGATTCACTGAGCAAGACAGAGCCCATCGGCGGGGTTTAGAACACCTCAATGGACTGGTGGTTTAGTCAGGGTTAAAAAAAGGAAAAAACCAAAAGGTACGGTAATCGCTTACTCTATCCCTGTGAATTCAATTATGCTCTGTCAGATAATAACTCTTGGCCTATTATTTCCCATTGGTGGTTGTCCCATGTCCAACCCATACCCGATCAGCCGAGGAGACCCCGCTGCTCGCAGAAAATCACGAACGAGTGATCTGCCAACGCCTTTCATAGGCCAGACCGCACCCCTGTGGGGCCTGAAATGCCGTGAAACCTGTCGGTTCTGCGACCCGTAGTGATCTATTTCCCAAGTTGTTTCCTGGATACGGCTATATATAGTTACACCCAGTGGACGAGTAAAGTTTGCACATTGATGACTATGAGGACAGTGCACTTCGTATTCCCCTCCCCATTCTAAGACATTCGCTGTATTCGCAGGAGTTCCCAGCCTTGCATAAAGTACCGAAGGCGTTATATCGTGCTTATGCCTATGCCCCGTATCCAGGTACTGCAGCTGTGTAGTGCTCTGGCTTTCCTTTGCTCGGTCCGCTGGTTATAATTTCGGGGATGAATTGTATCGTGACCGGAAAGTGCGGATATCAGATACGGTACATTGACAAGGAAGCTATGCGCCTACTTCGCAATGGTGCTACAGCGGTGAAAACTTGCTCAAGATAGTCGCTCACAAGGCATCAGTCAGGCGTTGGTCTTTACGATCTGGTCCACTAGCTCGATGCTGGTTGAATATAACCCAATCAAGGGGTGATATCCCTCGACTCTGTTCGCGACAGACAAGTTTGAATCAAAGCCTGAATGTCTTGGATGTCGTATCGGGCACATCTATTTCAGTTCTACCCATTTTCTAGAAAGGATAGACCTCATGATTCTTTGGAATCAGACTGCCACGCTGTATCCTTGCCCCTCCTTTGGGTGAGATGGGACCGATCCAGCAGACGGGGACATTGTAACATACCGGAAAAGTAAACTAACTAATAATGGCTCAACCGAAAGTATTCAGAGATGTAAGATTTTCCTGGACAATTCTTTTCCTCCGGGATCTTCACCCACCGATTTATCCAATGGAATTCGAGTATGATATTACCTTCGTTCCAGCGCAAGTATCAGGAAAGATGCTTTCGTACAGGACAGGGATAGCTAACCGGCAATATTATCCTATCTATGTATGAAACACCTTACCTGGTACTTGTATGATAGGCAGGTGCTCTCAAAGTCAGGATATCGCTAGAAATGGAATAATTGAACCTCGCTCTAAGACGTTGGAGCTGCCACTCCTAGCAAGGTCTCTTGTTGTTTTTTCCTTTTATCTGTCTCAGCAGAGAGCTGAAAGCTAGTTTATCCCGAGGGTATTACCCCTTTTATCCAATGGAGGGAATTCTAGACCTCTTACCACGAGGTTCAGCTATTCCGGTTCCCATTTTATATGATATCTAGTAACTGAGCACAGCAGCACCATCTGTCAACTTTGCTGCCGGTATCCGTCCTCTGGTAGTGCAGCAACGCTGATATATAATTATATATTCGCTCTCCATCCTTACGCGGTGCGGGTGGGTTCCTGGCGAATGGGCGATTACCCTCCGGTACTTCACCGAAGAAAAAGGGAAAAACAAAGCTGAGAAATCCCAATCGATATCTTTGTTTATTAGAAACGACAGTCCCCTTCGGAGTTACGATTCAATCCGAAAGCCGTGAATATTCTAATATTAGACTCAACACTCTCTGTAGTAATGAGTTCAGCACAAGCCAATAGTAGTAAACTTGGAACAAATACTATCCACTTCCGAATAAAGGCCTAAAACATAGGGGAAACTTCTAGAAACAACTACAGCTGGTCGATTCCACGATCCCAAGGTGATTTTCGCTCGGGCAACAGCACCACGTCCCTCTCCCATAGGGAACCGGTGATCTTGTATGCTAGGTCTTTCCGGATCCTGGCGTACCGGGTACATACATTCGGGTAAAAGCTACCATTCGAGGCAGAGGTACCAGCAGGTACGGCACTGTGCCTGGATATCCCAGCAGATATTCTATTGGTCTAGGCATGGGCTCGGAGCCCGGTGTCGGTGAGGTTATTGAGAGCTCGGAGTGGTGAAACTCGAAAAGCAGTTCTTTGTCAGTGGACACGCCCGAGATCGAAATTTGTGACTTTAGTCCCTATCAGCGCTATGATCAAGTACGGTAGTAGAAAAGGGATGAATACTGGTATGGCAAAGGCTGTTTAGATCATGGAAACTTTTCCCTGGCAGTACTTCTTTAGGAATATAGCAATATAGCACAGGTAACTAGAAAGGATTGATAACATTGGGACGGAGGTAGATATCTCAAGAGAAGGCAATGCCCGTTAGCAATCACTAACCTCCCTGAAGCGCTATTCTTCCTTCCTAGAGCATAGTAAGCTGCTGTGTGATACCACAATGCACTAAGCTCGTGCGCACACCCGTCCTTAACACCAACTAGGAGTCCAAGTAAGCTATCCCACGCGTTCCGCTTGAAACCTTTCAACATTCCACCACCAAGCCGGCGCAAGCAGATCACTACCTGTGGTCCAATCTTGGAATTGTCCCTCTTTCCTAGAAAAATCTCAGGTCGAACCGGGAAATCTCTGATAGCGGCTTGACTAACTAAATCGACCAAGTCTAATGGCGGGTAGACTACTTATTTCCCGCTGTTGGCTTACGGTACTTTTCTGGCTCTTTTTTTCTTCTGCTTTGTCCTGCTCTCTGAGATTTCCGCTCGTTTAATCCATTTGTCCCTTAATTGCAAATAGTTGGCTCTCTGTCGCCCCCCCGGAGCCTCTCTCTCCGCCTCTCTCTCCGCCTCTTTTTATGGAGGGGTTAGGTGGTTGATTGTTTGTTGCCCGTGTCGGTCTCGGTTGGGGGGTTGAAGTAATTAATACTCTTGCGGGGGGTTGAGCGGAGAGAGTTGAAGGTTTAATCTAACCCACCTGCTTTAGGAGATATCGCGAAGTATTGATGCTGACTGATTCTGGGCGTTACCGTAGGTGGTTCCACTAGAACAACCACTAATCCCGAAGACTTGATCACTACCGTTCGGACCATTGTCCATGTAACGGAGTGCCCGGCCGCAGCACCCTTTCCTACTGATATTTCCGCTCCCTCACCCACCCCCACCAACCTAGCCTCTCTTTCGGTCCCGATACATACCGCTGCGCCCAATTGCAATACTACCGTGTCAAACGCCCCCCATCTAACTTTCTTAGCCTTAGAGAGCCCCCCAACTCAGTCAAGTTACGGAGCCCACTACCAGTAGTTTAGACACTCCATCCACCGCGGAATCGGAGGTCCTCAAAACTGACTCGAATTCATTGCCGACTTTGGTATCCTCACTTAACAGTGCTAGCATAACCTCCACGTCGAATACCCTGCTCCCAGCAGGCAGCTATAACCACAGAAATTCGACTAAGATCACTTCGGAGACATGTCCATCCCGGACCTTTTAGGATTACCGTAGGAACTCCTGCCCCGGTTGCTCACGTAGGTGAATTTCTCTTTTAATTGTCCAGACGACTGTCATGCTGATGATATCTAGAGAGTATAGGGAGCCAATTTCAGGCCTTGTATAAGAGCATGCTTTTTATTGGGGTTGTTGGGTGGTTCTTGGTGAAGCCTCGCTTTGAATAGAGGGATCAGTTAGGGATGTTGGGTTTGGGGGTATATCTAGGTGCAGTTTTGGGAAAATAATAAAAATCGTATCATGTGCAACCCTCCTTGTTTTCCTAAAGCTGCACCCATCTGATCCAAGGAAGGGTATCTGGGTTGTCATGGAGGAAATTTAATTTTGCGTACCATACCCGGGGAACCTTCGGACCGGGCCCGCTCCCGGAGACGGAATACATTTCTACTTGTTCCACCTTCTCATCTTCGCGACAAAATGAAGGGAGCGCTGCCTACATGTTATCCTGGGCAAGCGTAAAATTAGTCCTCGAGTGATCTCCCGTGAACATGACCTCTGGCGCCCCGGAGAAAGCTGGGAAGTGTGCTCGAGTAAATATGACTCAACTTGAGGGTAAAGTTAAATCATCAACCCCCGACGCGATTTTCACTTAATCCCTGGATCCCTTAGGTACATACTCTCTTGGTGCAGCGCTGTGTTTGCCACCAGCAAAGTAACTCGAACATCGTGGAAACTAGGTTAGACCCATACGCAGCGTAAAGCCAGCTTTCAATAGCCGGAGATCGAGGAAAAGTCTCCCCACTCCTCTTTCACATTACACTAATTTGCAGAGCCTCTCATCATTTTAAACTCGGGCTCCATTAAAACCGAAACCTACAAGCAGTCCCCCCTCCCAATATATCTATCACTCCCAGTTATATCATATCATATGATACTAAACAGATTCGGGCTGAAAACCCACATCCTATATCCCTCCGGGGCATTCCATGCTATCACGCATCCCGGTCCACCATCTTTAAACCCCCGTCCTAGCTCCGCGCTGGAACTTCAAAGGCATCACGCCCACTGCTCATGAGGGGCGTCAGAAACGACAATCCACCATAGGAAGGTCCCGACCGCACATGTCTCGATCGGCAATTCGCTTTACACGGGAGTGTTCTAGGATTCTAGCCTCCCGTGAAAATAGCTTGTAGTTCATTTGTGGTCTCCCACATACGGTTTTCAGGGGGGTGCGGGATGGGATTACAAGCACTGGCATGCTTTTGCCTTCACTTGCACTTCCAATGTGGGGAGATGGGGCTGCAGAAAAACACCCGGTGGTGATCACTAGCACAGCCCGTAGATCTCCAATGCCCAACACCACTGCTGCCGCTGCTGCTACTGCAAAAAAAAAAAAATACCCACCAGCTGCGATATCGCACTCACCCGACGAGACACATATATATCTAAAGCTATCCAATAGGGTGTGCCCGATCGCGCTTAGGAACTAACCGTGATACAAACCGTTCCCCATGATTGACTACCCCCGGACCGCCAACCCTTTCGTTGGGACCACATGTCGCCCGGTCGAAAGGTGTAACGGCAAAGGACGGAGCCCGGGATTGCGGGTTTAGAGTGTCGCTGTTAGGTAATTGTTAGGAGTTTTTTTTGGGGGGGGGTTAGTGGTAGTAGTGCTTGTGGTACTGTATCCTGCCGGGTAGTTCAGCCTGATCATGTTCCGGGAGTGGGAACTTAGTATCCGGCGGACTTCCGGGGCACAGCGATCCGAAGGTTTATTTATTACGGCGGTTACTATTCTATCAGCAGTGATGTAAAATTCGCAGAAAAGTAAAAATATTTATATATACAGAGTTGTGCGAGATATGTCTGTCTTTTTCTTTTCTTATCTCATCGATTCCGAGTGAGACTATATGTTTTGGGTTTCCACCTCACTAATAGGTCCCTCATGTGCCAAACCTGACCATGGCTCCCGGACAGTAGCTCTTCCGGCCGAGGGAACTAGTGCCAGCGGCAAATTGAGCTTTGGAATCATAGATTGAACATGGGAGGCGGTAAGCTCGGAGCGGAGGGATGATGGGGACGGCTTCTCTTACGCTGCTAGTATTTGTGGTATGCGGCCCGGCTCCTCCTAAATATGTGCCTGAACATTGACTTACTCCCTAAAATACACCCCACAATCGTGCATTTTCTGAGTGTCAGCATTGAAAGTGCTTGCGTTCTGGATTCCTGCTCCGTCCCTCAGAGTGTAATAATTGCCGAGCCCGTGTTAAGGATTCTCGAGGCCCGAGTAACAATTTTATAGCAAGCTCAGACCGGAAACCCCCCACAGCAAGTTTGATGCTAAAAAAGGGTCGTCATTAACGATAATCCCGAGGGCTCATTCCTAAGTGTGCACTGTTGGTCGACTTTCCCCTTCACCTTCCAAATATAGAGCCTTCCGATGCGCACCGCAAGCCCCAGCGAAGAAGCTTCAAGGGAACATATGATACCCAAATCTCCAGCTGCGCTAAAACCATCGGAAGCACCTTCCCGTTCTTCAAAGTCCTAACTCCAGTATCTTGCGCGTCCGCCCATCTATCATCAACAAATGTCCGGGATCATCACAAGAGTCATAAACGAGCACTCGGTTTGGCGATCAACTGTCTAAAGTGCCCACTTCTGCGATGGATCATCTGACACTAAAGAAAAGCCTAGACAGTCCTACCGAGAATTTTATGAGTATATCCCAGGTAGAGAAAAGTCAATGTGATCTTCTCCTTACCTAGATAGAGCCCGTACGGCCACGTGCGTGATATTCGGAAAAAATGCAGCAGTGTTGATGCATACGATAACCAGTGTTGGGGGACACTGTGGGTGCCATGAAATGCTCTATCGAAAAGCGGACGCAGCGCGTCCACGGTCAGAGTACCTATGCTTGATAGACTTGATTATACCCACTCGCCGGGCGATGGGAGGGATTCCTTAACTTCCTCAAAGGGAGTGTCTAAGAGTATATACTAGAGAAGTCATCTTTGGAAATGCACAACCATCGCGGATGGAGAGGTTCCACAGGACCATCCGCCCTCATCCCCATCTCCCAATCGAACGGTTTGGACTCCGCCATATTAAAGTGCAGAAGCATGCTACGCCCCATCTTTGTGATCCTCAAGAAATTCAACATGGACCCCCCCCGAACATGCTTTAGCTCCACAAATTCGGTATCCGACAAGGTCTCTCCAAGTAAATGGATCATCCACCGTTTTCCGAATACCCCATGCTATTACGCAGGGGTTGTGCTTTGTGCTCCCCTTTGTTCTCTCGTTGCTCCCGATTTGCCAGGCGGGATAACCTGAAAGGCGAAGTCAGCGCAAAAACCCTGCTTGAGCCAACAAAGAAGTAGATCCAGCATCACATGTCCTCTCCTGATCCGGTATTGTGAATGGGGGAGAAAATTAGAGCGCTAAAAGTATAGGCTAGAGTATTACCTCAACAGCCCGCCCCGCGGACCATTGGATGGATCTCTTTGTTGCAATCAACTTATAAGAGGGCTCCGGACGATCCTCCCCCAGAATCTAATCCCACCTTCGAGCGAATCGGGCCAGCCGCGATAAGTGTGAGAGGGGGGGGGGCGTTCTGCGGTAGGTAAATATGAACTTCTAGGAGTTCCCCCACCTCCTTTCTTATATAAACGATGTAAGTGGTCTGCCTTACAATAACCCCCTCCCTGATCATTGCACGCCGAGGAGTAGTTGCGGGTTGCCGGCTGCCCTTGCTGTGGATTTCGCGGTTGGATTCGTATTGAGGTAGTACTGCTACTTGCAGGTTGCTGGTGCTGGCAGTGAATCAGTTCTAATAGGCGTGAATTGTTGGGTAGGTGAACAGACCTTCCTGTCCCGAGCCCCCGCTCAACCTCTCGAATGGGGGCCTCAGAGGCAAGTGTGTGATTGGTAAAAATAAAACTTTTCTACCCGCACGACATAGATGGGGAAACGGTAGGAGTATCACATGTGTAGGAGTGCATCTTTTCCAAATTATGGAGTAAATAAATTCATTATTACTAGAAAGAATGTATATACTAATATAAAAGCCTCATAAGTTAATAGGAAGTAGGTCCAATTTGAATCCTTCCAAGTGGTGATACAGTTTGGCTATAGAACAGGTAAAGGGTATATGGAAAAGTCACAAGTCTATTTTTTTTAAAAAAAAATACATACAAGAATATAAACCTACAAGTTAACTATTAAGTAAACTGACAAACATAGTGGTAGTATAGGATCTTAAGAGAGCTCTGCATGTAATAGGGGCTCACCTAAGAAGATAAATTCTAAGAATATAACTATACTAAACTTCAATCTTAATCACATCCAGCTTTTGTAAATGTGAAAAAAGAAAATAGTAAAACTTAATATTGTTGAGCTGAAGCTTTACTCAATTAAGGTCTCAAGAGGATGTTAATTGTATTGTAGAAGGAGAGTTTCTATATAATCTTTTAAGTAGTCAGACTTATATCAGAAACTCTCATATCTGATTACCTCAACCAATGTACTAGTAAGTATGTTCTTCTCTGCTAAGAGTTGCTCAGTACTTGTAACAATTTATACAAAGTATAAGTAACAGAAAAAAAGAAAAAAAATACTAAGGAGATTGTATAGAAAGTTATTATTTTATGAAATATTTCTTAAATACTACTTCTTGCAACCTACTATATAAAGTATTGCTAATTGTTAAGATAATCTTCTTACCTATATTGTAGCAGATTATAATATTATTCTGCTGATTCCTTATATGTATGCTATACTTGTGTACTCCTAGAGATACTCAGCTCATTCTGTCAATTACTTCTTAACTAGTAATAAAATTAGTTTACAACCTTACCAAATATTTTGGCATTTTTATATCTTAACAGATTTGACAAGTAAATAGGTTAAAAAGTATAAAGGTGTTTTATTTATAAAAGTATAGATAAGAAATAATAAGTAATATTTGTATTAAGAGCTAACTACTTATTTACTACTACCCCTTTATATAGGCCTATTTCTACAATCCTAAACCTGTTGAGTTACAAGTATGACTTATATAAAATCTTATGACTTATAACCCTAAGTCATACAAAATCCTCAGCTGACTCCTATAAGTCACTATGTTACATACCTTAAACTAATTGTAAATCAAATAATAAATCATATGGGTGCTGATATGTGAAAACTAGGCAAATCTACAACTGCAACAAATTTCCTTCAATACATATCATACTTCTTAAACATAAAGAGCATCATCTTAAGAGCTTAAAAAATATTTGTCAGTTAAATTGAACTCTTTATAAGCTTTATGGTTCATCAGATCTAAAATTGTTGTGGTTGTCATACAAACTTCAAAGTGTTATAACTCAAAATCAGGTTAAAGGTGTCTGCCCAGTTTTCGCATATCAATGCCCATATGTACTAATTGTATTATATGTGTGAAACCCATGACTCATAATATGAATCATGTGCAAAAATCATACAATCTTATAACTTATATTTGTGAGTCACTAAATAAATAACCAATTATATATAGTGCAAGAATAGATAAGTGTGTACTATGTGGCACAGTAAATTCAATAGTGGCTGTGTAAAATGCAACAGTGGCTGTGCAAACAAAAATTTGCCATGCCTATCAGTGATAGCCCATGAAGGATAATAAATAATATAATTTATGAAAGATATCATATTAATTTAAGAATATTATACAATTTGAGAATTTGAGACTCTGCGATGACTTTTATAGGTCTTGGTTACCTTTTCTTTGAAGTCAGCAGTACCATAAGGAATTCCTTCACGATATGCTTGCATCATTCTCTCAGTACGGGCCCAAAACCTCCAGATTAGGACTGGTTTAACTGAATTTAAACATTCTGGTACCATTTTCCGCAATGCTCGTATGTTGTACCCACATCTCTGACGTGCATACTGTTTCGCCGCACCCCAATAATACTCAATAAAGTTGAGTTCGCAGTGATATTTGGGAAAAAATTGGACTAGATGACCAGTTAGTTGAACCTCTTCTTCCAAGCGGCTCTTTTGGGCCTTGAAATCAGGTTCTTGAGCAATTAATGCTCTTGCACAACATGTGCCCCCATTGAGACACTGCTTGTTTAATTTCCCATTAGGGTGACGACATTGAACTCGCAATCTTGGCTGCCATAAACCTCTCTCTTGCAAGACTAGTTGCAATCCCTTTGGTATACCATCTGGCTTCACTATAGCTTGAATTTCACCAGTTAAGCTGTTTATACCAGCTCTAAGTGGTGGTTGAGCTCCTCCGGAGTGCAAATTCATTGAACAGGCTCTTAGTGCATCCAGTGGATAAGCAGAGTGACTGGTTGCATTGTCAAACATAAATAAGGCCTGACAACCAGGAAAAGCATGCTCAAAGATAGGGATTGCCACTCTCAAAACCTGATCAACCAGTTGATTACCATCCCACCAGATGTCACCACCATATTCAATTGAGCAGGTAGCAAGAGAGGAATCAAGACGCTTGGGACCATTATTGGCTGTTCCATAGTCCGAGATAGGTGGTTGGTTTGCATCTTCAGGTACTCTTAATCGTCCCCCAGGGGTGAGAAAATCTGAAACCATTATACCTTTTCCACGAGTTTTCTTCCTTAGAGGCATATGATCATCTTTGATCCAAATCTTTGACCTGCCATCATTGGCATTAAAGGTTAATTCATCATGTACAACAAGTACAATAGGTCTTACTCCTGGGGGTAGGTTTGATGGATATATCTTCTGTAAGACCTCACCTGTCTCTGTAGCGATAAGCTCCCAATGTACCATACGTTCTTCCAAGGCCTGGAGGGCAGGCAAGAAGTGCTCTTGCCTATAGGAAATAACATCTGGACGCTCATGGCCATCCTTGTAAACTTCTTTGGTTACATCACGAAATTTATATCCCATCTCCTGGAGCCATTTCACAGCTGTTCGACAGCTTAATGATTTTTTAATCTCAACTCTCTGCTCAGCCAGTGCAGCTAACTGAGCTTTGGTTTCTGCGGTATATGGTGGTGGTGGGTTTTTTAACTCAGGCTGCTCCTCAAAGGGGAGAATTCCAGTTTGCCAATATGTTGAGATAGCATGGGCAACACTTTGTCCAGTAACTCTCTCACCAGCCCCTGCGAGATATTCTCTAAGAGCAAGTCTTGTACCTTCATCATCAATCAGGCGGTGTATGATTGGAGACTTGCCCTGAAGAGATGAAGGGACATAGCGGTTACGAATCCAATTCTTTTCATTTCGGATGATCCGGTCACGAACACGTCTTCCCTGACCTCCTGTAGCCGCAACTATTGCTGCTGCCTCCTGGCGGGATCTTTTCCAGAATGGTTTATGTAAACCATATCGTTGAAATCGAAGAAACTCTAGAACTTGGATGTGATAAATAAGATCTTGACCTTTGAGTTTATTACGCTTGGAGTTTAGCCGCTTTCGCATATCATGGATTCCTAAAAATTGCTAAGTTATTTGTATTTTATACTAACTTGTATAGTACTTCTGTGTAAAATATACATACCTTTGGTGAGAATTCGATACTTAAATTGCGCAGTTTGATGCTGGGATAAAATGGGCCAGCTTCTAATAGCTTCATCCAGATTATTCCTTTCATTTGTCTCTTCTACCTCCTGTCCCTCCTGCTCCTCCTGCTCCTCCTGCTCCTCCTGCCCCTCCTGCCCCTCCCACCTCTCCTGCCCCTCCTGCCCCTCCTGCCCCTCCTGCCCCTCCTGCCCCTCCCATCCCTCCTGTCCCTCCTGCTCCTCCTGCTCCTCCTCCCCCTCCTGCTCCTCCCATCCCTCCTGCTCCTCCTGCCCCTCCTGCTCCTCCCACCTCTCCTGTCCCTTCCACCCCTCCCACCCCTCCTGCTCCTCCCGCCCCTCCTGCTCCTCCTGCCCCTGCTGCCCCTCCTCTCTTCTCCACCCTTTCTGCCTATGAAGTCCTAACACATTCTCCTGCTCCTCCCATCCATTTAGTTCTATCATACCCTCCAGCTCCTGCCTTTCCTGTTCGGCTAAGCCATTATGTCTTCCCTGCTCCCTCAGTCCAGCTTGCTGATCCTCTCCCTCTGTCCTCTTTTGAACCTGTTCCTCTTCAAGTTCCTCTCTTTCTTGCTTCTTATTTGTACTGAGTATATGCAAGCTTTGTTGAACCTCTGCCTGTTTTTTTCGTCTCCAAATTGTTTGCCGACAAGGAGTCTTTCCTCCTCTTCCAGTCCGGAATACAGTTTTATCTTCTACTAAGAATTATTATAATTTATTAGTTAACTTCTACTAAAAGTAATCCTTTGAATTATAATTGAATAGAGATTTACCTTCAGTAAGTGGCCCCTTCTTAATCACTATGTCTGATAGAGTTAAGCCTTGAGAGATTTGAGAATCTGCTTCAAGTTTTTTAGGTCGCCCTCCAAGACGACCAGCAGTCCGGCTTTGTTGTCTTCGTTTTTTGATTCCAGCCATATTGATTTTATTGCTCTCTGTTGCTGTATGTGTTGTCCTGGTAGTATTTTTTCTTATTCTTTATACCTGGCATAAATTATATCCAAGATCACCAGATTAGTCATCTTTTAATGTTGCATTCTGATGCCAAGACCATGAATCTACACCAAAATCTTGAGCTTTTTAAACCAGGATACCATTCATTCTACTTGCTTTTACATTATAAAAAAACTGTACTTTTATTCTGCTTCACTTTGTCTATATTTCTACGGTTTTTTTATATTCTCTGAACTATTATTTGATAGGTTATGTGCCATTAAAAACATCCTAAAATGAGGTACACACATATTCGTTCTTGCACCATAATAATAATACTACTACAAGTATGAGTTACTGTCATATAAAAACCCTATGACTTCTAAGTGAGTCAGGTACAAAAGATAATATATTTATAACTCAGAACTTTAAGTCATGTGAAACCATATCTTTACTAAGCTATGATTCATAACACTAATAATTATAAATCATGAAATCTCATAACTCATATGCAAGCTACTAGTATAGTACAATAAAATCCTTATAACTTATACTTATATAAACTAATTGTCACAAACTGTGACTAAGCAAGGCAGATTTTACATAGCTCGGAATATCGAGCTATAGGTATGTTTGGATTTCACATGACACACACTAGTATGCCATAGGTTATTATATTTACCTGTTCATGACTCACAATTGTGAGTCACACGATATTAGGACTTTCACATATGACTCAATGTATGAGTTATGGGTTTCACTCAGGTGACGCAAGTTGCGCACCTGACTTGGTTATTATGTTTGCAACCGGAACTGGAGTTCAGTCCGTTCGGTTCAAGGATTTATTTTATGTTTTGTTTTACTTGTGATTTCGAGTATCCTTTGATACTCAGTTTGTTTTACTTGTGGTTTCGGGTATCCTTTGATACTCAGTTTGTTTTACTTGTGGTTTCAAGTATCCTTTGATACTCAGTTTGTTTTACTTGTGGTTTCGAGTATCCTTTGATACTCAGTTTGTTTTATTTGTGGTTTCGAGTATCCATTGATACTCAGTTTGTTTTATGGGTTGCTCAAGGATGATTTGGAAATCCGTCCATGCAGGACATGGACGAAGCTTGTATTTAAAGACTGCTGAATCCCTTAGAGAAACAGCAGACTTCGACGGACAGAGTATTTCTAATATACTTGGTTGAACGGTTACCCCTTCAAGTCCCTATCTTTTATATCTTTCTCTCGGAGCCTCCCTTAGCGCAGTACGCCCATAGGTTGTAGATCAACTTGTGCGCTACTCCTATTGTACCCGGAAGCGTGATTAGCACCCCGGTGCGAACACGTTACAATGTTCTAATTGGTTTTAGGTATGTTGCGCAGCAACTCATAGGAGTCGGCTGATGGATTTCACATGACTCATGATTATGAGTCACAGGGTTCACGTGACACGAAGTATGAGTCACGCCAGATGAAGAGCTACTATATAAAGGGTCACTAGGACCCCGAGTATTAGCTCTTCACACGTTCTTCTTGTTTATTTCCTATCTTTAAAGTTATTACAATAAAACCTATCTTTACAATCTTTAAGATTTATCTTAAGAAACCAGAGAATTATCTTTCCTCCAAGCGAGAAAACTATTTCTCCTCCCACATCAAATGATTAAGTCCTAAGCAAGGACTTAAAAAGATCGGAGGAAATAGGCGCGATAAGATAGAAATCAAAGGGACTTGACTATCCATATCGCGTAGGCATCGGTCTAAGAACTATTCCCTTGCTACGCATTAAGAATCATTACCTGTCGTACCCTAGTGCCTGGCAGGATTCTTAACACTAATGTACTATTTCCTTAAATCAGTTAATTATAATATAACTACAACTTATAATTGTGAGTTACAGAAAATCCTATAACTCATATATAAGCCATAGTACAAAACTTATAATAATATTATTATATAACCCAATCAAATCATATATATACAACAAAACACAAACCTTATAATCTCTAATATTTGTTATACTATTGTTAATAAAAGTGATATGATTACTATTACAAGAGAAATTATTATATTTTTGTCTGAAGAATAATTTAAAGTATAGTCCTCTATAACTAGAACTCTAAAAGTGTTATGTAGTAGCATAATACTAACTAAAACTTTCTGTTATATTAGATATGGGTTTTTCATACCAGTTACTAACCAAGTAGGCTTTGTTAGTAATACTTTACTAGGGTATTGGATATAAAGTTGTATCTTTTTCTAAGGCAATATACTCCTACAAGGTCTGTTACCTTATACCGACTTTGACCTGACTAGTTTGCTTAAGTCATAACACTTTTAAAGACCTAATCAAATCACTACATTCTTACATGTAGTCGCAGGCGCCCACTGATATATCCTACCAACAGCATCCGGTCAGACGGACAGCAACGGGATATACGGCATGGAGATCACTTCCGAGAAATACGGATAAATTTTGAAAAAAAATGATATGAAAAAAAAAGGTTGATTTCTAAGCTACTTGCAAAATTTCCCTGATTTGACCTTCAACGTTTCATCTCCACCTCCCTTCCTCCCTTCCTCCGTGTATATCAGGTTCCAGGCATTGGTGAAAGTGGTGGCGTATGGAGGGGAAGAGGGGAGGGGAAAAGAAAAAAATACTCAAGGAAAAATACTGGGCACCGGGTGAAAAACAAAAAAACAAAAACAAGAAAAACAAGAAAAATAGCGAGTACTGAAAGGAAAGAGGAACAAAAAAAAAAAAAAGACAAATGTGAAAACATCTAACTCGAGCGTACAAGATTATTATAACAAGCTCGGAAGGAATTAGCCAGACAAGTAAGCAACAAACAGCCGGATCAGTGATCCAAAGGATAGGTATCATCTCAGGACATTAATCATCATCATCATGGATCGGTATTTCAATCCAAATCAGGCAACAAAATCTCGCAAATGTAAACAGGGTTGAAAGAAGAAACTTTGTAGGAGAAAGAAAAAGACATGCGTGTAAGAGGTGAAAGAAAGCGAAGTACGCGGGAAATGGAGATAGACACAATCCAGCAACAAAAGCGCCAATTTATCTTTCTCCTTTCAAGGTCTTCTTGATTCCTTGCCATTTCGCGAGTTCGACTTTGTTGGGCTTACAGCCAGGATCGTCAGGGTCGCCACGAATTGCTGGCTGATTGTTCTCCCTAATCATTTCAAAACGATAGACAGCGTTCTTTTTATCGAGTATTTCGTACGCTCGAATAGTATAGAGGCCATCATAACGAAGACCTTCGGCAGGTGCGTATGGCGATTGAGACTTGGCCGAACGGAAGAGACGAATTTTAGTTCCGTTCCTGTACGAAATCATCAAGAGCTTAGTGTTATGAGACGGAATACGGTCACCGGGCTCAAGATCCTCGCCCGACTCGGCTACATAATTCAATGGAGCCTCAATCCCCATGGTGCCGCAATAGAGAACTCTGTCAAGCTCATCGAGGTCTGGATAAAGAGCACCACCCGAGACAATAACGGAGATCGCGCCGAGAGTATTATTGCCAGAGATACCTGTAGAAAAAAATAAAGCAGGTTAATAAAGGAACAGAGAGTAGAAACAATATAAAGTTAGGCTTA
This sequence comes from Tuber aestivum, assembly GCA_900010015.1. Lineage (NCBI taxonomy): Eukaryota > Fungi > Ascomycota > Pezizomycetes > Pezizales > Tuberaceae > Tuber > Tuber aestivum. Next base: position 75,131 of record LN891155.1, read on the forward strand.
CCCGCTTCCAACTCCCCGTGAGCCCCATCTCTCAAAGCACAGATCTGAAGGGGCCACCATTCACCAACAAACAAATCATGATTCCCCTCCACATTATCATCTCTCTTCCAATTATAATCCTCCTCAAGCTTATAGTGCCTAGTACGTTTAACGTTCCTCGCACCTCTTCCCCCAACACGAGTAACGGTCTGGTTTAGATCAACCCCGCGAAGCAAGTGGGGGTCGTAGTCCCCATTCCTCCATTTCTTAAGAATGATCTGAGCGTCCAAGCAAATATCCTCCGGGATATCAAAACCACCTTCCTCAATTCTGAGTAGCTGCTTCATAACTCCGGAGGAACGAACAATCTTCTGGTCCACATTCTCGAATGGAAGTTTGTGAAGGGCTGCTCTAATGGTCTGCCAGTCTGCCGCATTAGGGCTAGGCTTCTTCAGGACTCTTGCAATTGTATCCCCATGGACCGATAGAGCGATAAGATCACTACGTGATATAACACGATTGCTAGAGAAGTGAGTGGTTTCAGATTGACGATTACTAAATTCAGTAAACAAATTAGTATATAACTTTTATCTTCAATTTCAACATCTGCCGCACACTTCTGTGTGAAAGACTAATGTAATTTCAATGTAAACGTACCTTGCTACAACAGGGTTACGCTTAGAACGCCGCTGCAAGAGCCTCGCAGCAGCCTCATCCCTCAAACCAGGACCAATTTCATCATCATTATCCTCGGACCCGGTTTGAGCGCCGCGGTTGGTGGCAGAAGTATTACGGGATGTGCTGGGCCCCGCCGCACTGGAGGCTCCAACGGCTGCAGAAGAGCGTTGATTTTTCGTAACCCTCCCAGACCTACGATCACGAAACTCCTCAATCTTTCGACGTTGGACCATGATTTTTTTTAACTTTGACGGTTGAGAAGTTTGGGTTGGTTGACAGTAGTTGAAGTTCTCGCAACTCAGAACAAAGTCTAATGTACCTGTAGAGCTTATCTCTGTTAATGCTCAGCCAAGGTAAGGCAAATTGTGTTTTTGAGGTGTAGGGGATGATGGGGTATAAGGGAGGAAAGGAGAAGGAAAGGAAACCGGCTCCTTAAATATTTTTTTCTACCTTGGTGGCCTGCGGGGTGACGCGTCGTTGCGCGTAGAGTGACTAACTCCTCGTGACTCACACTAGTGTGACACCAAGATCGCTTGAGGAAAAAAAAAAAAGAGGGGGGAGACGCAGAGGAAGGGGACGCAAAAAATAAGGAACACAAGAAAAGAGCTTTCGAGTCAAGAATGAGGAACCTACGAGAGAAAGAACAATGCAAGTATTTTATTGTCGGTCTTGCTCTCGGTTATCGATAGCAAGCCAAGCTTTCAGTAATGCTGACACCCGTGCGACAGCTTGATTTTTTTTTTAGGGGTGGAAAGGATGCAGGATGGGAATGGCTGTAAGGTGATGGATGGTCGAATGTGGAGTGGGGTGTGGAGGTGGAGGAAGGAGAAGGAAGGAAGAAGGCACAGGACGCCAGCAGACAGAAAACATGGATCTCATTTTCGTGCTAGTCCTTTTATGGACACTATGACTAACAGTGTTCCCAATTGGGTATCAGGCCATACTAGGGCCTTGGTATCATAACAAAAAAAATTTAGCCGACCGCGATGTCTTGGCCCACGTCATATTATACTTGTAGTTTTATGAGGAGAAAAAAAAATAGTATGATACCGGTACCTCTATTCAGGAGTGGATGTGTATGATTTCAGGTGCGATAAATCTGCCCATAATACTGGTACTCTTGTAAAACAAAACAATAGTTGAATAGTAACTGCTGGTATGATACTGTTGTATTTTTTCAAATTTTTTTCAACCTCAAAACTATAGAAATAGAGCTAGTTGGTATGATTCTCATTATATTGATAATCAGCCCATAATTCTATCCATCAAAGATATAAACTAAAATACTATTCCCTCTGGGACTAAAGATATAGCATTTAGTATGATGAGAGTCTTAAACACCTAGTATTCATGTCTGTACCAAGCCTTTTAGTAACTGCTCAGTTCTATTTCTCTTAGGACCTGTTTGGATGTCCATGATATTACAGACTCGGAGATTCTTGGTGGTTGTAACACAATACTGAGTTTCTTGGCAATCTCTGAGAATCTCAATATTTGGCATGTTTGGTTGTCCACTTCTCAGCGATTGTAATCCCTGTCACATCCCTGTAATCCCTGAGATTCAAGTTTTACCTCTGGAGGTAAAAATTCCAGAGATTGCACTGAAGCGAGTGCAACATTATTTCTTTCACCAGTGTTTAAGTCTTTGGTTTCATGCAACACATCCCACTTTAAGCCTGCCCTTGTACATAAAATTTCCACCAATAATATTTTTTAACTTGGCACTACTAAAATAAATTCTGATCTCTTGATTTCTGTTCTTCAATCCATGGATCCCCAATCTCATAGATTTCAATCACCGGACATCCAAACAGGCCCTTAATAAATAAAAACCCTGATAGTACTTTCATAGTACTTGTATGCTACCCAAAGTAATAGTAAGCTTGAGATATCTACAGAACAGGAAATTTATCAAAAAAAAAAAAAAAAGGAGGAAAACCAACCTTATATCATAATTTGGCTTATGGCTCTTGATTATTCACAAATTTTGGGAATCTCTTGTAAGGTAAGAACTCCCATAATCCCATTGTCAGAATTGTTTTTTTCTGATTGTTTCCAAGTACATTATCCTTAGATGTCCAGGTTTTCAGGAATATCGTGGCAAATAGTTAACTGTAGACATAGCTGATAGTGTTTCAGAGAAGTAATAGGTACCAACAAGTCCATTCCCAATATATACTTCCTAAACCCGAGTAACACTATGACATATACAATAGGTTATCCTCCCCTTCTTTTTTCCGCTCCGCGTCCCTCCCTCCCTTCTTATACTACATGATTCTTTGACCGCATGCCCCATTACTGTGCCCTGTAGCTGGAGTTCCGAGCTATACCAGTACTGATATTATACCACATTAGCTAGCGAGACCCAGCAGACACTTTTACGTTGAGATAATAAGCGGCCGCCGTGAAACTTGCAATCGCGTCAAAATCGGTGTCCTGGAAGGTTTAGACCAGACCATAAAGAGATAGGATCTAGCGCTTCTAAGTTATTGCGATTTCAAAACAAAGCGAGGATATAAAACCTTATTTGAGCGTGGTAGCGAGCGCCTGCTCTTCTGATTCTCGGCGGACAAAGCAACCCCTACTTCCGAGTCGCGGAGGGAAGAAGTTTCCGGGAAGGTGATAGTAGGGATATAGTGACCCTAATACTATCCGGAAAGCCACGCATTAAAGACAAACACTTTATACAAATACTCTCTTTCCTTTCTTCTATAATTCTAGCAGCCCTCAAGCATCCACCTAATATTTCAGTATATAATAAAATGAGGAAAGAGATCCATCCTATTTACGGTACCACGATTAATTACAAGTACCCTGTATACTTCAGCAACTATTACAATACAAGCCGATCAAATTAACGCCCCTACGCTCCCGAGCTCCAGTAAATTAGTAATTTTTCTTAAGCCCTTTTCCGTTGGGTATTCTGAACGGTATCGTACGTCGCCTAGGTTTTAGTGGCACCGGCTCAGTCCTACCAGATGCTTGGAACGCGACGGGAGGGAACGCGCGCTAATCCAGTGACAGATAATATAGCGCCCAGCATAATACCCGTGCCCTGCCAACCAGGCCCCAGGAAGCTTATCCTGGGGAGCCGTGTTCGTTGCGCACTTTCCCATAAGCTTATGTCGATTAAGGGTTACTGTGTGCCAGGCCCTGGTACAGTGCAGAGGTTTGATACGAGTGAGAAGCTGTGAGGGTGACGAAGGAAAATGGTAAGGGGAGAATGAAAAATAATAATAAAAATAAAAATAGGGGTCATATTTATGAAGGGAGCCCGAGGACTCAATTGCGTTGAATATCCTTGGCTGTATAGGGTAAATTGAATTGATTTAGGTAGCATACTGTACTGTACATCTGCCGGTGTTTCTCATTAAGTGCCTGTAAACGTTGGGGTATGGATGTAGTGATTTGATAATATAGGGGGTCCCGCCAATATGACAGAAGCTTGTCGATACGGATTCACTATACGAAGGCCCCTGTATGAAACTCCTGGGATTAACATATCCCCGGAGCCCGGGGGGGGGGTCTGCTTCCCTCCTCCCGCGCCCCTAGGATCGGTAGACTTTTCACTGCAAGTATTTCAGTATCATCCCTAGTTTTATTCGTTGGCACAATACCCTCTTTCACCCCTCCTTTCCAGATGATCTATTGAGGTTGTAAAGCATTGCACAGAGCCTGACCGGTGTGAGCTAACTTATATATATACCGATCATCATTTCCGCCAAACACGGAATATTTTCTTTGAAAACCCGTACTGGGTGTACCCTCGGGGCGAGGGGCCGGCAGGGGATGTACAAGTTAACGAGCGTCAAGCGGTTGTATGATCACGGCATGAAAAAGTGGTGACAAATTTACTCCTCCGCTGCCAGGGCGTTTGCATACTCCAGCACCTTCTCGGGCCCCTAACTTCAATCCAATTGAGGAATCAATCCCCCGTCCTACGCTCTTATCCTCCCCAGTCCTCTCCTGTGAGCTTTCTCGACTACCGTATACACTCGCGGCACTATAGGCTTATATTTCCATTTTTCAATGATAATAATACCCCAATGCATCGCACTGTAGATCGTGGTTTTCGGGGTCACCCAGGCAGCAATCTATTGCTTAGAGTAAACTTTCCGGAGCGCGAGGTCTGAGGGTTGGTTGGAGCGGTTGAGGAGAAGCAGAAATCGATAGATTAGTTAAAACGATTCATCTCAGACTTCAAAGGGAGGGCCCTAGGGCTCCAACACAACCTGGATGTGGCAATACAGACAACTCTGGCACTAGTAGTGGCCGCAGTTCTCCTGAGGCTGTACTCGAGTACCCGAGCACTGCAAGGTGCACGAGTGGTGTTGAGAGAGATGGTGTCAACTCTCCCCACGAGTTGTTGTGCCAATATCATCCGCACACGCCAACGTAAGCTCTATGTTTTCGCCTTACTGATTGTCAAGAAATGATTGGTTTCGCGGATATAGTATGTTCCAATTTGATTCTTTCGTAAGGATGTCCTACCTGAAATTTCTCACTACAAACTCGGCCATCACGGTACATTCGAGTAAGTATGGGAAATAGCAAAGCAATGTCAACATCACTGATCAAATGGCATGAGGCTGCGTCAGCAAGAGACAAGACTGCCGTACCCGTCCCAGGCAAGAAGTATGATATCCGGAAACAGGCATTCGCAGAGATATATAGCAACAAACCTGTGTGTACGAGTATTCGGGAGCCCTATACAAACCTACGACTCGTGTTTTCAGATCCTTCTTGCCTGGGACGAGTACCTATAAGGTAGCTGGTGACAAAGCTATATCGGTACTCTGGTTCTATGATACAAGAATCCTCTCTACCTTACGATATACTCGACGCAGAATTCCAGTCTCTTTAGGGAATTTCTCTGAGCGACCAACTCGATGCTGCGCTGGCCAGGGTGTGTCTGCTCTCCGAAACAGCACCCCTTCCCCCCCCCCATATATCCGCAACCTTTCCCCCTGTCTTAGCATATCTTCACCAAATAGGATCTGACAGTGAACTTGCTTGTCCCGGAAAGTGGTCTTCTGAGCGCAACTGCGCCTGTGCCATGTGGCTCCAGCTGCTCGGATCAGGCTACGGTACTCCACTCTCGAACCTAGTGCTAAGGAGATAAAAAAAGGTCTGCGGAATTTTTTTATAGAGTTTTTACCTCATGTGTTTCTTCCTCCCTTCGGAATTTCCGGCGAACTAAAGGGAGACTGGTGCTGAGAGTTTTTCTTAAATTAATCCAGCCAACTGAGCTGTTTTCCTGCCTGCTGCTATAGGTGTCTGTCAGCACTAGAATGAGTCGAAGGAGGACTTATCAAATGAGCTGTACTCGTGTTTCTCAGCCAAGATTTGGCACCCAATTTGCCCTAGCGGGTGGCACCAGTTCTTTTCCACTGAAGCGGTATAGCATGCCAATGGTGCACAGCTATACCATCACCTGGGCCACCTAACTCTCTGTTTTTTTCCCAACTTACGGCATTCGGCTCCGGTGATTCCCTCAGAAGAGTTTAGCTTAGAACTAGCTACACACTATTCGAAAGCTATACCCCTTCTGCGGACGAGGACTTGTGCCACACACTAGGACAAATGGGGTGCCAAATCTTGGCTGAGAAGCACGAGTATAATTTGTATTCACGTAGCCAGAAGTGCTACCGGAGATGGATTAGAGCACGTCGGAACTTGGAGCCGTGAAGCCAGAGGAAGGGGCGCACCAGGTAGTGTAGATCGCTCCATGAATAGCTCCGAGGACCCCAACGCGTCCAAAAGGGAGATCAAGACATCGTTTTCTACCGCATCGTTTTGCACCACTCGCCGTGATCGAGACGCTGCTCCTGGTGACTTAAGTACCGTAGCTTAAAGTCATGTGGTGGTCCAAAGCCTTGTTGAGTGGGACATTTGGGAGGCCGTGATTGTAATTTGAAACCGCAACCCTGTGATTTGAGATCACGAATCGGCAACTTTAACTCAGACTATTAAGTGCAGGACCAAGCCCTGGATGAAAACTGCTTGCATGAACGATAACTTACATATCATACCACCAATATAGCTTTAGCCGAAAATGTTTACTAATACTTATAACAGGACTATTTTACTTCCACGACACGGTAGCCTGGTAGCGCATTTCCGGGTATGGCGGAACATCGGCCAAACCCACAGGGCTAGAAATTACAGTACTCGTATGATACGCAGCTCTACAGAGTTCAACTCTGTCAGGAACACTTGTATCCGGAAAAACAGACTCCGCGGTCGTGCGCCACCGGGGGTGGGGGGGGTTAGTTGACGTTCCGCCATACCCGGGAATCCTACACGTATACACCCCGCTGGGCTGAGCTTGGTCGTGACTACTCGGGCCTCGAGCTACAGTTACCACTCGAGCAGTACCATACCATTCCTCGGTTCCACGCCATTGTCGATGCGATATAGCACTATCTCCGGGGCTTCTGTATGCGCTCCGCCATTGTCGTTGCTGCAGTTAAAACCCCGTGAACCAGAGGCCAATTCTGGCAATCCGGGGAGTGTCTAGTCTCCGGGAGTCCGTTTGCCCCCTCCACTGTTGTGGGATAATAACTAGGGGGAAAAAGCCAATTTCTCAGAACCCTCAGAGCGGCGCAATTGGATTTGTTGGTAAGGGGGACGTTACGTGCTCCATTGGCAGAGTGTATCCGAACACCGGCATTTAACTCTCTCAAGGTGATTACATTTTCCGAAGTCCAACCACTATCCCTTGGACGGTCCGAAGCAGTAAAATCCGTGACCAGGCACACCGAGTCCGGATCAGTACCCCGCTAGCTACTCGAGTATTCTTCCAAGCTACCAACCGAGACGTTTCGATGTCCAAGTGGTTCAGCGCCTTGGCAACCACTAATTGCCAACGAATCACGATACTCGAATGCCCCCAAAACAGGATTAGCTTTCCCGGTGGAATTTTACAGTCCTAGCAGCCCAAGGGTTACCGGCACTTGTATCATAACGAGCCTCGTCGAGCGCAGTACTGTACAGTACGAGTGCTATAAGTACCGTACTTGCAAAACCTCGTGGAATCCACTACTTGTACCTCCGCCGCTCTAGAAGGATCGGGGTTCCCCTGATATAGTAAAGTATCTGCTGGTTAGGCGTGTTGGATCTTGCTAACCGGTATTCGCAATTCCTAACCTGCCAAACTAAACCTACAGCGGGATGATGGGCGGTCGGAGGTGGTGGATTTCACGGAATTATAGGGTATCATACTCGTACGGTACTTGCACAGCCGGTAGATCCACGGAGGAAGCAGAAGAAGACATCGGAACAAGCCCGACAGACTGGGTAAGGCAATGAAAGATGAAGCTAGAGCTTTCCTCACATGATCTGAGACGAACAAGCCCTGGATTGATTCCAGTTCCCTGATAAGGTGACGAATACATCCTAACCCCCCCCTTCGAAGCCGATCCCTAATTTTGCTTTATTTTTATATTTTCCCCGGTGAGAGTCCCGGGAGGGCGAACAAGTTCTCTCGTCATATGTCAGATCATACTGGATTCGGGTCTTTGCACATTGTGACATGAGCGCAGTGCTGGACGCTGACTACCGGTAGCTACTGCAGCCAAGGAGGTACCCTACGGCAACAGACCAAGGCGGTAAGAGTCTGGAGAGGGCTACTCCTTACAGTATGGTGGGCGGGCGGGAAATGCAGACGCGCGTCGTGGTGTTGTATTCGATTCCCTGAATGGAGGGGGGGAACAGATTTAGCTGATGCAACCGTTTTGGCCCAGGCAGTGCTCGAGTACTCGAGTATAGTGATAATGATGCTAGGTTAGAAGTTTTGTAATATCGGCTTGGAACCAATTGCTCCCCGAACAACCGATCCATGGGTAGCTTTCTGAGCTGGAGAAGATTGGGTTTCATCGCCCGTTCCGTGCGGTGATTCCTGCAGAGCCAATTTGCCCAGCCTCCCTCCTAAGAAGCACGAAGAGGGCCAGGACGAGTTTGACAGTCCGTAGAGATATTGGTGCGGTGCTTGAGCGTACCTCCTCTGATACCAGTATGGATGGGTAGACCTCTCCCCATTAGCTGGCGCCGTCCTCTGGCTATTCTAGCAGGGGACAGCCGTCCGTCTTTTTTCGCATTTCGTACTCGAGTAGTACGAGCAGAGCGCTTCGGCTTCCGCTCGCTCGCTCTGGTTTCGAGGGGGGCACGGTAAAGAGCCCAAAGACCTTCTCCTCCTCTTCCTTATTATATAGACACTCCATTTCCAAACCTACTCGTAGAACCGGAAAAGGAGGAAGGAACTAGACAGAAGCGCAACAGAACCCCACCCAAGTTACAACCCCATTACACCCGACTCGAGTACTATATTGCAGACAACACCGCGCCCGCCCTACCATTACGACCACTTTGCCGTAGGGTGCCGTATTACGAGGGCAAAGTCGGGGTAGCACAGTATCATACTTGGATGCATGGTACGAGCACAATACCGCGGCACGCGCTAATTAGACCCCATCCCATAAGTTCACACAAGCCCCCGCACTCATCCTCCGCCCAGTAATTTGCAACTCTGGCTCTCTTCCTTCCCGCAGCTGTAATGGTTCCAGAACCCCTCTGGCAGTGTCCGGACGCAGGCTCCCGAATCTCTGCGCGATTCTTCACTCGTAGACTATCCCTGCGCATCCTCAGTTTACTCTCGATTTGCGTGGTGCTTTACAATGTTGCATACAGCACCGAGCTGCGGAGACGACTGGAGAAGGTTCAGGCACTGGGGGTTGCGGGTCAGCCTCGCTATCGGACGGATACAACTGAACCGGAGGATGACCCCTCGAGCGCGACTCGTTACGACACCACCACTGGGCAGAATGGAACGGAGAAGGCGACGTTGGTGATGCTCGTGAGGAACAGTGAGCTTGACGGGGCCTTGTCTTCCATTAGGATGGTTGAGGATAGGTTTAATAGACGATTCCACTACCCATGGACTTTCCTCAATGACAGGCCCTTCACCGACGACGTAAGTGAAGGCTCTCGCTCGCTCACAATTGGCCTGGTTTCTGATCTCACGATAGTTCATCAAGTACACATCCGGGCTCGCCAGTGGCCCGGTTGAATACGCGGTTGTCCCAGAGGATGATTGGTCGGTCCCGGATCATGTCAACAAAACAGTTATGGCAGCAGAAATGGTGCGGATGGCAGAAGAAGAGATCATCTACGGTGGTTCCTTATCTTATCGGTATGTCCCAAATCAAGCTTTTCCCCCTCCCGCACCGGCTGCAGCTAACGATTCCGGGACGCTCAGACACATGTGCCGATTTAACTCGGGATTCTTTTACAATCAAGAGGTTATGAGGAAGTATGATTGGTACTGGCGTGTTGAGCCCGGAATCGAGCTCTACTGCGACATCGATTAGTGAGTGGAATTTCTCCCAACTTCCTAAGCGGCAAAGCTCCCGCTATTAAACAACCCAACTAATAATTTATTCGCAGCGACCCGTTCACTTTCATGCGGGAGAACAAGAAAATATACGGCTTCGTGATTAGCATGTACGAGTTCAAGGACACCATCACGACACTTTGGGACAGAACGAGACAATTCGTGGCGGAAAACAGTCAATTCCTCCACGCAAACAACTCCCTGGACTTCCTTGTCGACGGAGCGCAACCGTCAAAACCCGGTGACAAGCATCTCGGAAACGGGAATTACAATCTCTGTCACTTTTGGAGCAATTTCGAGATTGCTTCCTTAGAATTTTATCGTAGTGAGGCTTATTCTAGATATTTTGAGTTCTTGGATAGCACGGGAGGCTTCTTTTACGAGCGATGGGGCGATGCCCCTGTTCACTCTATTGGGTTTGTCTAACCCCCCTCCGCCTATCCTGTCCTGTGATATCCCTCCGTCTGACAGGGTGATTCCAGGGTTGGATTATTCGCCCCTAAGGACTCAATTCACCATTTCGCGGACTTTGGTTACTCACATGCACCCTGCTCCCGCTGTCCGCAGGACGATGAGTCGCACGCTAGCGGACGATGCTTGTGCAATCGAAGTAAACACTTCGATTCAGATAGCTACTCATGTCTTCCGCGATGGTGGAGAGTATCTGGGATAAACAAGGGTACGGAAAGGATTTTTTTTTGATTTTTTTGATCCCTCCTCCCCCCCTCTATCTCTTATTTCTTTCTCTTTTCCTATAGAATTTTTCCACATTTGGTCATACATTTCATAGACTTCAGGAATTGGGTGCATTTGTGAGCTTTTGTATGGAAAATTTATCATATAGACAGCTAGACCCGTGATAATTTCCTCATGATAACCCCCCCTTCCAATAATTCCATCCCGTCTACAAGAAGAGGAAGAAACGCTAACCCGAGACAGGTGCCCAGCGCCCAATGAACTCCTAAAACATACCGATGCATGATAACGACCAGTTTATTTTACGAACCTAGAATACCAGTGCTTAATACCGTACAATACTATAGCATACACGCTCTACCTGTACACCCGCCGAACTACATCGCATCGCCGCCAGCCACCCACAAACACATACAACCTCCGTCACCGCTACGCATACACCAACGAAAACTTCCGCATTACCGCACCACACCATACCCCGCCATTCAAGCAGATAGAGGCAGGCATACAGGCAGGCAGTACTCCAAGAGCCATCAGGGGATGTAAATATTTAGTAGCAACCTTATCATAATGCCATTCCGTACCTACTATACTTATAGCTCATCTAGAATACCTACTCATAACACCCGTGTTTTTATAACCCACCGCACACGCAAGAAAAAAGCAGGCAAGCAAATATCCTAAATAAACACATAAAATATGGATACGTTAGAAAGCCCACATAAGCCTTCCCTCCGTGAACAATAGAAGCACTTGCCAGAAGCAGTGTAGCGGACTACGATACGCCCAGCATCAACAACTAGCTAAATTTACAAGTAGTCTAGCTACCGTACTCGAGATACTCGTACGAGTAGTTAGCTAAACTAACTTATACGAGTAGTAGCAAAGCAAAGCCTTCAGAGGGGGAAGGGGAGGAAAGAAAAAGAAAAAAAATCCCATCACGATAGAATAGTATCATCGTACAAGCACGATACGAAGTTGACAGCGGCAGGCAGACAGGGTTTCGAGAGCCCCCGGCCGGAATACCGTACCGGTACCACGACAGGAGGTCCTAGAATATCGTACGTCATAGGGGTATACAGGCGCTTATCCATATCCAGCCGGTCACAACCAATCACTCGAGCGTTTTTTTTTTTCTTTTCTAAAATGTGCAGAGCATGTATAAGTCAAGCCGGCAACCGACGTTTCCCCAGAGGCGTACTCGTACTGTACAGGTATTTCATAGACCGTTGGCGGAAACTCGCGGGAGGAGAAGAAAATTCTTGGACTTGCCATGGTATGATATTATCACGAGACTGTTATTCACCGTCACCCATCTTCCATTTATGTGAAACGTGCTGGTACTTGATCTACACGTTACATTTCCCGCCACGGGATATACGTATGCCCCGCTTGGTATCGCAGCTACCATACATGTCACGTGTGTTATCGGCGTTGTGGAGAGATGGGCGGTTGGTATTTGTGTATAATACTACTACTGTACAGTGGGTCTTATCAGATATGTTACCATTTCCCCTCCCCCTTCCCCCCTTCCCCCCACCGGAAAGGCTCTTTAGCACGGTAGCAAGAGTAGGGATACCGGCATTCTACCCTGCGTTGGCGAGTTGGTTGGTTGGTTCAGTCGCTGGAACCGTTTCTTTGGTGGAGGGTTGTAGCGGTGCGGTACGGGTTTGAGGATTCATACGATGAGTTGCGTGTCGGTTGGTAGTGTGTGGGGTTACGTTCCGGATGGAATGGATGATCATCATCTCGTACCGGGGTGGAGTACAGTGCAGTACAGTACGCTCACCATCTAACAGTTACTTGTAGGGTGTATAAAGAAGTGGCTAGATTATACCAGCAATCTCTCGTATCCTTCTGTACGCGGGATAGTTCGAGTTTAAGCTTTTCGCTGTATCATACACGGGTATGGTATCATAGTGCAAGTTTTATCACAGTCCTCTCACTGGCAAGACTCCCCGCCCCCCACCCTTGTGCGATGTTCTATCTTAGCTGTCGTGGTTTGCGCAGGCAGAATACGTCAATTTTAGCTTTGTAACTCGGTTACCGACGGAATATGGTAGGGAATTGTGAAGCGGGTGAGCATTCTGGAGGCTTTTTGGCGCCGGGAATTCCAGTTGATGGTTCTGGAGGCAAGTTATTCCCGAGGTGACCAACCCAGATACTGGCTGATTATCTTTCGTGTTTATGTCGGAGTAAAAGACAAGAATTCCTGTTTAGGCTCTAGTACTAGCTATAGACTACTTTGTCATCCCTCTTTCACCTACTCACCCATTCAAGTACTGTACTCCCGTTTCTTTGTTTTTCAGAACGGAGTCCACCAGAAGTGATGCTTTCAGGCAGCTGCAGTACAGTACTAGTACTTGCACTCACTCAGGTGTACTAGTACTTAATTGCTAAAGGGAAATTTCTAGCGACTTGCGGTTGGGCGGCTGGCTGGCTGGCTGGCTTGTGGCGCTTTCGCGGCCCGGCTTTGACTTTCTTTTTTTGTCCCTTTGCTTTTTCTTTGTCCGGAGCTGTGGATAAATAATGACAGTTTTTGCTCATCCTGATTCTCTTTTTTAGCGAGAAGAGGGGCTGAAAACTTGGGTTAACTTCTGAGCTAGGCAGGTGATAGAACGGATACCAATAGTACCTGCACGAGTACGACTGTACGAGTACAGTACTACACACCGCAAAATCTTGGAGCGGGAAAGATAAAGTGACTGAGACCTCTCTTACGCGATAGTCTATGGTAAATCGAAACCATTCGTGGTCCCCCCCCCCACAATCCCCCCACGGTACATACAGACGGCAGCAGAGTGACCGAAGATGCTCGGAAGCTCCTAGCCGAGGTAGCGATACAATTGGGTGAGGGTAAAGCGATTCCACGGGCGACACAATCTTGGAATATAGAAAGCCTCCCGAGAGCCTTACATTTGGGCACGCAGCCCAAGCGCATCCGAGCGGCCAAAAGGAACAGGATAGCGGGGATAAAAATTAGGATCTGGACAGATAAGGTGCCAACATCTCCACTTTGAAGGACGGATTTTGCCGTGGAAGCTTCCACCAGGCCTCTTGTCCCGATAGTTAAGTTTATCATACCATCGAGGGAATGTGGGAACTGCTGTGGAGAAGAGTAGGGTGTTTTCTGGGGATCCCGGACGGACCGATCATGGGCTCGGATGGTCTTGTCTCTCTTGTGTTGTTGGGCGATGTTTCTGGCTGACAGTGGTGGAAACCCTTGGGAACCGTAAGTGTACTGTACAGTACTGTCCGAGTACTAGGGAGTATTTGAGATGTTTAAGGTGCTGTACGTAGTACCCCGTTAAGAACATATAAGGGTGCCCAGGAAATGGGGGGAGATTTACGAACAGCAGTATATGCCACCGCATTCCGGTATCGTAGATGGCACTAAATGGTTAGACCATAATAAGTTGAATAGGTGTCCAACCAAGGGATCGTACCACAGAACTACAAGGGCGGTGTGAAGCCGCCCGCAGCTCCTCATCGCCGAGAGTCCTCAGATCTGAAGGTGACTATTAGGGCATGTCGGCCCGTCCAATAAAACAAAACTCCCGCTCCTGGAGTGTGTAGACTCGAGACCCGAGCTGATAGAGCAGGATGGTGCGAGTGACATCGTGTGAATGTACGGTGGGGAAGGAAGGTTACACAAAATCACACAAAGGATGCGCCAGCCAAGATTATAAAGTGGGACCCTGAAAGTATGCCATTTTCCATAAACCCCTTGTTCGATCAGGGCCGGAGCAATGGTGAAGATGAACAGACTTCCTAGTGAGCCACATAGTGAGCCTAGAACTTTACCAAGAAAAAGAAAAAAATCCCTTTTCCATAAGCACGTGGCTTCCCAACAACGACAAACCGCACACTGAGCGCTTGGCTAATCAACCTCAACCCCACCTCTTATCATACCTCAACGTCTGCCAACATGTCTTTTCTCAACTTGCCAAACGAGCTTATCCTCAAAACCGCAAACGATCTGAACCCATCGGACCTGTGTTCGCTCCTAAAGTCAAGCCACCGCCTCGCAGCCCTTCTCTACTTCCCGCTAATAGACAGCGTATGCCGCAAATGTCCCAAGATTTATGCTACAAAGGCACTCTATTTAGCAGCAAGGGGCAGAAACAAGCAGGTGGTGCAAGATCTCCTAGACAGAGGGATCCTCGAAAACGTCCAAAACAGGGATACCCTACTCAACTATGCCGTAGGAAGGCGCAGCGAAGCCATGGTGCAGACACTGCTCGAATGTGGCGTCAGCGCAGAAACGAGGGACCGCTACGGCCGCACGCCGTTAACGAACGCGGCAGACCGTGGTTACGAAGAAATAGCACAGATACTCATCGATCACGGTGTCGATGTCAATTCGCGGGACAATTCGGGGTGCACGCCTTTGCACATTGCGGCTCTGGGCGGGCACGAGGAGATGGCGCGAATGCTGCTCCAAGCCCGCGGGATCGACATCAATGCGCGGGATAAATTTTCCGAAGCGCCATCAAAAGCGGGACCATGTATTGCGTGGCCCCTACTGCAAAGTTCTAGGGTACTCAATTTAAGGGGTACCTTTGGATGGACCCCCCTGTTTTCCGCAATCAGGACGAACTCAGCGTCGGTTGTGCGCCTTTTGCTGGATGATGACAGAATCGATCCCAATGCGCTTGATGAGAGGAGCCGAGGGCCGATATACTTGGCCGCACGGATCGGCAACGAGGAAATCCTGAAATGTTTCCTCGCACACAAGAAACTGGACATCGACCCGGGCCCCCCCGATAATGCCGGGCCGTTACATATTGCAGTTGCAAAAGGCATCATAGTCTCGGTTCGCCTCTTGTTGGGAACGGGCCGGATCAACATTAATAGGAAGAGCAGTCGGGGGAAGACGCCATTGCATCACGCCACCAAAAATGGTTACCATGAGATTGTGCAGTTGCTCCTCGCGCAGAAAGATGTCAACATCGACATAGCGGACTATAAAGGTCGTTCCGTGAGGTCGTCTATTAGCACGTACCCTCCAAAGGTTTGCGAAATCCTAACGGAATACGTATCGTCAAGCCACAGAAATGCTGCGGAATCCGCGCCTTTGCCAGAGCAACGCAACCTCGAGGCAGTAACCGATAGACTGGTGGTAGATGGAGATACGAATTCAGTGAAAGAGCCAGAACTCGGAGGGATGACACAGACTATACAGTAGGAGGCAGGAAACAAATTCGATTATAGAGCCCTTGTACGTTCAATCCCCTCAGGAAATTATTCACGATCCATCGAAACTAACTTAGGGTATACAAGCAAAAGACTTGTACTATCTAGTCTATATGGAAAGAGCAATATACGAAAGAAACTCTTATCAACCCCTCGCTTCCTGCACCGGCATTTGGGCACGTTGGACATACCTAGACTACTACACACTATCATAAAACGTTGGGTAGGCATGGACATGCGTGGAATTACGCACTAGAGCTCGCTAGTGCCGGAAGAATTTTCCTTTATAGCTGTTCCCATCTTTCCATTACTTTCCTTCCCCACTTTACACCTTACACCTTTCATACGGCATCCCACCCCACCCACCGCCCGGGACATGTATTGTGGTAGTAAACCCACCCAACTTGGGCTTCACATATCTTGACTCTCTCAATAGATACGATTAGTGCCCTAGTGATGCTTCCTTGGGTTGCGCAACGCACCAATGAAGGAGTGCTGGTAATTTAAACTTTGTTATTTTCTATAGTACATCGGCAAACTCATTCAACTCGTGTATTCAGTCCTCGGGATGGATATAGGGAGAACTAAACCGATTGGCACGAAACATCACTCGTACTCACCTGCAGCCCCCAGCACTTGTATCATATTCATACCATAACCAGTCACCCCTTCCCGTAGCCCAGTCCTACCCTTGCCTCCACTATACCCACCCGAGGGGCCCGTTGCCATACCCAGAGGCGGTCACTCCGGGATACTTGTACCACCGCCCAGCACGCACTATTATATGTATGATACTCACGATATCATATCATACCAGAGACCGTCCACCCCCATACCAGGCCCTTGGCGCTCCCCGGAATATGTATCACACTCGGAACAGCGCCGACACACGGACGTTCTATCATAACCCGCCTTCTTGGATGACAATAAGTCTCATCACCCCTCATGCTAGATAGCGCCAGCCCCCCCCCCCCAAAAAAAAACCAGAAAATCCCAGAAGGAGCTCAACACCAGCTCCATTCAAATAGGCTCGATGCTAGTACTGTAAAAAGAGAAAGAAAAAGAAAAAACCCCTCCGTCATCCATTAAGCACTAAGTTACAGCAATTCCAACTAGATCCACCAAATCCCCCCCCACTTAATAAGTGAGTAATAATGTCTAACCTCTCGCTCCGAAATTTTTCCTAGACCCTCACCCCCTTACCCTCTCCGGCTTCCGGTCCGCCCATCGAAGAGCATTCCCCTTACCCGTTCCAGGCTCCTGAAAACCCCTTATATACGCGTAGACTCTCTCTCTCTCTCTCTCCCTCCGCAACGGTATTCATACTCTTCATTTCCAGCATATCACACAGTGAAAGAGAAACCCCCGTATAATCAGCTACGAACTAACCCGGTGAATGACGGGACGGTTCACGACCGATCAAGTTTCCGAACATAATGAACGGAGGTTAACCCCCCCCCCCCCCTTTCTCCCTATACATTAAAAAAAAGAAACCCCCCTTCTCAGAAGCAGAGATCCCGAAACGCTGTATGATATCATAATCCAGGCCACCCCCCCCGAACACACTCTCAGCACAGGCCACCCATAAGCACAAACGAGTGATCATGCATGAGCACAGTATCCTCAAGACCCCAACTGTAGAGCACGGTACGGCACAAGCCCACGACGACACAGCTCCAACACCATCATACATACGACACTGTACTAGTACTCGTACGTCGGGAATATACTAACCTACCCACCGCAATTTACAGTAAAAGCCCGTCAGTCAGACCACCCATGTCGTACTGTACAAGGAACAAACAAACACGGCCGACACACAGGGGATCGCATGGGGGAAAACGCGCAAAGATGCTATCGGGATAAAAAATGTCCTTACCCTTGGCCGTCAGCAAGAGCAGCGAATAACAAACTTACTCGCTGTCCCGGACTGATTGATTGATTCTCGGGATTTTGGACCATCCGGGATGCGAGTGTACAGTATCGTAAATCATCGCAATCCCAGCAGCAAGCAAACACTCCCAGCCCGGGACTCGGCAGGCGCTGCACGCAAACCAGCCGCGCCTACCCGCAATAGGAGGGGAGAGACGTATCATGGCCCGAGGTGCTAATCACAATATTGTATGAGTACTCGAGTACACTAGAGTCTAGAGCTTCCCTCTTGGTTGTGGCTGCTTCCCCCCGGTAGAAGTTGAAACAGTCTTGAGGATCGACAGAGGTCACAGAACCCGAGTGATACCCTATGACAACCATCGCAACTTCTCGATCTTGGAGCCCATTTAATACCCGGTTTTACCTGCGGAATCTGGTATTATATAATTATTACACCATGCCCCTTTTTAAAAAAACGAAAAAAAAAAGCGCCCTTGCATAGATTACATTGCATAGCCACGTGCTCTCGGTTATGTTTATTTATTGATTAATCCACATTCTGCTCGCACAAAACCACATACCGGTACAATACTGCAAATTGTTTCCATGCCGCAAGTTCAGTCACGAAGTCGCAGAGTGACTTATCCGACATATATTATCTTAGGTTTTAGGCACGTTATTAGGGGGGCTATAGGTTCATGACAGTGATGACGATATGTGTAATACCCCCCCCTCCCACAATTCAATACCATTACTATTACCGTGGCGAGAAGTAAGAATGAATACCATAGCAGAAGAAAAAACACCCCGATAACAAAACTCCTCGTATGCAAGATCGTGCACGCGATAGATAATTTGAAATTCAGACAAAGCAGGATATGAAACGAGAGAATTCCCATCTATCGCCTGGCGCCTGCGTCGTTATCACCAAGAGAAAGAAAGAAATAACAAAGAGGGAGAAGAGAGGTGAAGGGGGTGAGTAGAAAAGGGAAACCCATAGCGATGCTGATGAGAAATAAAAGTGTAGAAATGAGGAACGGGAGTTTTAGAAACAAATAGACGAAAGGGAGTTAGTCAGCCAGCATGTAAGAATTAGACTACCTCCCGACCTCGAATACCCGCTGTAAGGCATTTTGGAACACCTGAACATTGAAATCGACCAATCCCTGTCTCTCAATGCTGTCCTTACGCATCAGACAGATCAGGGCGAGGTACCTATTCGATCGGAAAAACATATTAGCCCATGAACTGTAATTGCGGGCAGTTGGCAGGGAAGTCTGGAGGGCAGGTATCACGCGAATCCATCGAGGTGAAATAAAGGAGACACAGGGGCAAGGGCAATGACTTATTGATTTCCCGAAGATAAAGAACCATCCCATTTTGCAGCCTAATTATGCTGCTCGCCTCCAGCGTTGCTTCTTCTTCCTCTTGCTGCGTTTCGCTTGGGGCCTCCGAGGTCGGGGAAGAGACTTGGCCCTGAGGCTTGCGGTCGTATCTAATGATCAGGGGTTAGCAGCCGGCATATTTAATGCGGCTAACGGGTCGACTGCATACCCATAAATCTCGGACACATCAACAATCACGTCTATATAATCGCTACAGATCTCGTAGCTCTGCATATCGACGGGGCTGCTATCTGTCGCGATGTATATCTTGCTCAGAACATCAAACAAAAATGCCTTCTCAATTCCAGAATTTGAGCAAAGGACATTCAACAGATTCTCCAAAGTTCCCAGCTGTGGAATCAGCTTCTGAATAACCTTGGAGAATGCCTCGAATATTGAGTGATCGTAGATCGAAGTCAGGTGATAAGAGACCTGCACATTATCAAGTCCATTATCAGAAAGCTCGTCCTGGGTTCGCTGCATGATATCACGTTGGGTGTCAAGTTTGTATTCATCTGATAGTCCATCAACCTTGTGGACAAAGACTTCAATGTTGATGGCTGGGTAGAAACGCTGGATGGCTATGATTGTCGTGTGCAAATTGGAAAGGGGTTCTAGATACTCATCTTGAGCATCAATGACCCAGATCAAAGCGCCGAGTTCGCCAAAAATGTGATCAAAGTCGAAGGTTGGGTCCAGGAAATTGAGTTGGCCAGGAAAATCCCAAACTTGAAAATCCATAAAAGAGCTATGCAGAAGCCAAATATTAGCAATGAAGCCTCGTTCTAGAACGAATATTGGCACTAACTGGATCGGGTCCTTTTGGATTCGAGTTGTGGACTCAAGAAACAGCGTCTCGGTAGGTGGCATTTTGTGGAACACCACCGAGCTAATCGATGATTTCCCGCTCCTATATGGAAAAGGTAAGCCAATCCGCACCCACGAATCCACTCATTTCAAGACCCCAATCGGCAATACAGTCAATTGAAAGGAAAGCAGAGTAAGCAGACCTCCGCTGTCCCATCAAAAGCAACCTAGGCCTCCTGTTGCTCGCCTGGCCCAAGCCGGGATACGTTCCCACGCTAGAAGTTGGGCTTTGTAATGCCTGTGAACGTGACATCGAGCTATGTGGACGGTAACCTGACTTATGTGCGGTGCGTGGAGAAGGAGAGGCAGGTTCCTGTAAAAAGCGTTCTAGTGAGTAAGAGTTCTTCTTGGTCGATTGCGAAGAGGCTGAGCAATCCATCTTCGAATTAATTGGGATAGGATTATAGGGTGGAGTGGGCGGAGGACGGCAGGAAAATTGCTCAGAAGAGGAGGAAGAGCTCGAAGAGAGTGGCATATGGACAGTCTGCAACCCAATGCGAGGGTAAAAATTTAACGAAACAAAAGAAGGAAAAAGTCAATGTCTCTGTCTGGCCCTTAGCCCCAGGGTGAAGCACGACACTGGCACTGGCGACAAGTGCGACGAGGAAAGGGACACCGAAGGGTATATGACGGACCTCGAGACGAATCCAGATCAAGGGGTCCGTTTCTGAAGCGGGGCAATTGCTGAAAGATTTTCCTTTTTTTCCTTTTTTCCCCTCTGTACCGCGCAGAGAAGAGGGGACTATTATGCAGCCAAACGCAGTGGGATGTAGCAGAGCGGTGAGGGAGGCCAACAACCGACCCAAACCACAGTGCTGGCGTCCGCAGTAACCCGGATCCTTGGTTTAGATTCCAACGAGGCTGCAAAATTGGATGCGGCTACTCCAGCTCGGACGCGGAAGCCTGGTTCCTGGTTCGTAGTCCTTGCGGGCTAGTGGTGGTGCCTACTCCGAAGCGGATGCTATGACGAGGCAGATCTGCTGTGTATAGCGATCCCTTTCCGACCAGTAACCAGCACCGGAGGCAGAGACAGACAGAGATGAACGGCTCACAAAGCAGATGAGCCCGATGCGATGGGAGGAAGAAACAAACAGGATGTGCAAGTGAAAGGAAAAGAGAGATTAAAAAAAAAAAAAAAAAAAAAAAGAACTGAAACAACCGTAAATATCATGCGAGAAGAAACTATCAATAAAAGGACCGGGATTAGGCCCGCTCAAGCCCAAGAGAGAACCGCCCGAGGGGGACGGAAGCGAAAGGAAAGGAGGGTGGAAGGGGAATTCATCCAAGGGGTGCTACAGCGATGAGAGTCCATATTACCATGGTGATCTCAGACCTTTCAAAGTCTCTTCGGGGCAGAAAGGACGGGAAGGGTGCGACAGAGGCAATGGTATCCCTTGAATGTCTCTCTATTCCACCCTCACCGTCACCTTACTTCCTGCTGTCCCTGGTACGATATGCACCCCTCAATCCTCCTGTTCCTCTGTCCAACTGCCGTAAGGATGCGTGCTCTCTCGCCCTCACCCTCGCCCCGCCCTCTCACTCCAATAGACCCCTTCTTCCTTATCTCAGGAACCGCTTACTCACAAGTTTGATATTGTATATCCCCTAAGGTATGGCCACCGCGAATCAATGAGCCGTGGATGCAACGATAAATGGCTCAATCCCAGCCTCGCACCTCACTCAGCCGGTGTGGTTATGGTTGGTGGTGGTGAATGTGGTGGATGTTCGTCTGTGGTGGGTGGTGCTGCTGGGTTGGGGCTACCAGCGGTCGTATGTAGTGTTGCGTCAAATTCCAGCTTTCAGGGAGGGACCAGGCTTCGTTTCGTGTTGTTATCCCCTGGGACGAGTAGCGAAGTTTTCCTCACCACCAGCGATAGTTGGAAACGGGGATGGCGGGATGACCAAACTGACGGGCCTTGCTTGCGCCTTTGTGTGAACCAGCAAGAAAGAGCCGTCGGCAGATGTCTGATTCCTTTTCTTTTTTCTTCTCTTCTCCTTCCCCTCTTGTCCCGCCAACAAGTAGTACGGGTGTCAGGAGGTGTGACATGACGCCGTCACACAGACACCATTCCACTCCGGGTGGGCCAGTGCGATGCTACGGTATGACCACAGGTGAATCGGCGCTACTGGGAAAATTTTCCTCACGATTTACTAAGCTGGTTACAGCACCCTTCCCTCTTACCGGTATTTCCCCCTCACTCTGATTAAGGCTGTGTTTCCTTGTGCTGGTACAAGTATCATGCGAGGCTCGAGCATTGACAGGCAAATATCTTCTCAAACTTTATGCTTTGTGAATTTCCGGAGGGCCAGGTTTTACAGACCTGCACAACTACCGGTCCTCCAGTATCATACTGCGCTGTGGCTGCCTCTCTAGCGTAACATACATAACCGATTCAATGCTCTGGGCACAAGGGGACTGGGACTTAGGACTACAGGTACCATTGTACGGTAGATGAGAGGACCGAAATAGAGTGCTGGGCTATTAGGGCTCAATATACTCGCATCGTATCATACCGGTAGATCCCTCTGGTTTAAAGTTGGCTCCTTCCTCGGATCCATCACGGATGTCGCCCTCGCCCTCTTGCATGTCCAGAAGACTCCATTCTATATATGTATGCTATCCCCCGGCTGACCCTTCTGCTTCGGGCCGGAAGAATGTTTCCCCCTACCGTAGTCCACATATCGCAGTATTCATGATATTCATAATATATATGATGGATTACTATCAAATTGCGAACATTGTGTACCATCTACTCTGAGTGCGCGAATTGATAAACATGTGGAAGGCTCACTTTCGGGATCGGTCTCTCGGAACTCCACCCTATCTGCGAGCCCTAAAACAGCCTACAGTACCGTACGATACCAGCACTGGGACAGTTTCACGCACGGTGCATGTCAAGAGAATCGGGGACCGAAGGGGAGTTGATCTCCGCAAAGAACAGTCGCTGCGAGTATTGCGAGGAACGTCAACTCGGTTGGGTCGTTGGGTGCATCTTGTTGATGCAGTAATGTGCATGGTAACCCGGAACATGACGATTCCGGATCAGATCTCGACCATCTCAAATCTCAAAGTCATCGCCGTTGCCGCTGGCAACCAACGCGTCGACAACCCCCTCAGTCCACAACCTCTCTTGACAAGCTCGACTACACTGCCACAGTGCATCTCTAGCCTCGAGGCAAGCTGGATCCTGGCGAGTGCTGCTGTGAGGTGTGCCACAGATTCCCTGTCTTCTTGATAACGGATCCACGATACCGCCATGAATTCCGCCTCTACTTCTCTCCTGACAGAACACCTCCGCTGGACTCCTCTTGTAAGCTTGCCCCCCACACCTGTTGAGGTCTGTGCCAAGCTAAGATCGATAAGTCTCTCATAGATGACATAATAAATACTGTGAACGCCCTACTGTACCAATCCGTGTCCGCCGTCGAAACCTTTCTCCTTTCATCCCCGCCTGGGCTGCTGGGTTTTACCCCGCCACCCGGCACGATTCCGGACACGGATGGTGATGGAAACGTAATCTATTCCGAGAAGGAAGAGGAGGAAATAAATAAAGGGATACATCAATTGGAAACCCTACTTGAGAATGGCGTGGATAAGAGGTTCGACGCATTCGAGCTGTATGTGCTGAGAAACATCTTGGTTGTTCCGCAGGACCTCGTGGGATGGGTCAGGCTCGCACACCATAAGGTCAGTTTGCTGAATTGTTCTCGCGTCAGGACCCTATCGTGCACCAAAAGCGTACTAACAATTCTAGAACCTTGACTTCACATCTATCACCCCTTCAGTACCCACAGATCCCGATTCATCTGAGCCAACAGCGGACGCGCCCGCACTTCCGCCGGCCCACGAAGCCCAATCTCGACTTCGCACCCTCCGTCAAACACTTCTGGCCTCGCATGCCCTGAACCAAACACTCCAGTCAGAAGTAAGCTCCAACGAGCGAACCCTCGCGCAGCTGCGTGCCCTTGCCAGCTCCTCAGACAATAAGAACCCGTTCTCCTTCATTAACTTGTCTTCGATGTCTACGAAAGAGCTTAAGGATACTGCTTCGTTCGCTGTATCTCAAATTGGGCTCATACGCTCCCTCATAGCCCAGTTAAAGCCTAAATATGCCGAGCTGCAGCGGCGGAAGGAGCAGCAAGAGGCCTCGGGTGATAAGATGGATGTTGACGAGGAGGTTGAAGGAAGGGAGGAGAAGGGCACGCCCGAGGAGGAGAGGAAGAAGTACATCGAGAAGATGACCAGGAGACATATGGAATCCTCTAGGGGATTACGGTTGAACGCCAAGGGTGAGGTTGTTGGCGGTGGTTCTGAGGAAAATGTTGCGAGGAAGGGGCTAGGTGAAGTTGAGGAGCTGGAGGGACTTGTGGAGGGACTCCACGAGGGGGACCCTTAGCGAAATTCTATCCTCTATCCTCTCTCGGAAATAGTGATCTAGGCTTTGGTGTACTTTTATGTCCAATCATGCCGGAGCAGGGTACCGGTATACCATTTAAGAAACGGGAATCCACCGAGATTCGGGTGAGGGATTGCTAAAAATTGGTATCCTGATCCCTAAGAGGACGGATTGGGTCACTATCCTAGTTAAAACAATTATTTAATATCTGCGAAAGATTGCGACCTGTCTCGGAATAACCAAATCCTCCACGGATCCCGGGAACTTGTCGTACAACCTGGTGTCCTCTCATGAAAACCTTCCGTAACCTCTAAATGGTGTCCGCCGTAGAACAAAATGCGTACCACGGCGGGGCACACGTCAAAGGTCCTGGCACCCGTAGGGCTCTGTCAACATGCGTCCGATCCTAATTGGTATAATGGCTGAGATTGGTAGTTTGGAGAAATGTGAATAGCTCATACCGCGCCTGCGCACAGTCAATTTTGTTTAGGGAATGTTATGACATGCATGAGGAGACGTGGGGCTAAATTGGAAGGGACAGCATCGCGTCTCCACGTGATTTCAAATGTTTACGAGGTTTGCCTGACAAATCTCGCGTAAAGTGGGTAACCCTAACCCCGCCGACGCGTTGTAGAAAAAACTAGGACGCAAGGTGCTATGCTTCCTCCTTCTCCCTCCTTTCCACCCCTCCTCCCTCCTTTCCACCCCTCCTCCACCACAACATCCCAATTCTCCTCCCATCCCCCTCCTCCAAATTTTTTCTGCATTGCGAATCCTTCATCATTGTTAATTGCCTTGATACCCCGCATTAATTCTTCCTCTACCGACGTTCATTTTACACAAACTTCGAGATGTATGTTGTGAAACGAGGCAAGTTGATACCTATTTCTTTCATTCGTTCTGGATTGTCTTTAAGGCGCCCTGTATTTGTTCTCCGCAATTTTTCAACCTCGTTGTTTGGGGTTTTGCTGACAATTAACAAAACAACCTAGACAACCGTAAGGAGCGCGTCCAGTTTGACAAGATTACTGCTCGTGTTTCCCGTCTCTGCTACGGCCTTGATAGTGAACATGTAGATGCAGCCACCATTACCCAGAAGGTCATTTCTGGAGTTTACCAGGGCGTTACTACTATCGAGCTAGACAATCTGGTAAGTTTTGGTATTTTGGCTCCTAGCCCTGGGTTGTCTAATAAATTTCAAGGCAGCGGAAACCGCTGCATATATGACTGTCACTCACCCAGACTACGCCATTCTTGCAGCTAGAATCGCTGTCAGCAATCTTCATAAGCAAACGAAGAAGCAGTTTTCTCAGGTCATTAGCGATTTGTATCACTATGTTAACCCTGTGAGTTGCATCTTACTCTCAAATTTGATCAAGTTGCCAATGTGAGCTAATATTTTTCAAGAAAAACGGCCGGCCTGCCTCAATGATTTCGACTGAAACTTACGAGACCGTCATGCGCCATGCGTCTGAATTGGATTCCGCCATTATCTACGATAAGGACTTCAACTACAATTACTTCGGCTTCAAAACTTTGGAGCGTTCATACCTTCTTCGGATCAATGGAAAAGTTGCTGAGCGTCCTCAGCACATGCTTATGCGCGTGGCTGTCGGGATTCATGGGGAGGATGTCGACAAGGTTCTCGAGACGTATAACCTCACATCTTCAAAGCATTTTACCCACGCTTCGCCTACCCTCTTCAATGCAGGCACACCATCGCCTCAACTTTCGTCCTGTTTCCTGGTTAGCATGAAAGGTGACTCAATTGATGGCATTTACGACACTCTCAAGACCTGTGCCATGATTTCAAAAACTGCCGGTGGCATTGGGCTCAACATCCACTGCATTCGTGCTACTGGCTCCTACATTGCTGGCACCAATGGTAGTTCCAATGGTATCGTGCCAATGTTAAGAGTGTTCAACCATACTGCCAGGTATGTTGACCAGGGAGGTAACAAGAGGCCCGGGGCCTTCGCTATCTACATGGAGCCGTGGCACGCGGATATATTCGATTTCATCGACTTGAGAAAGAACCATGGCAAGGAAGAGGTTAGCAGATATTCAATAGGTTAGGGTGTCGCAGGGGGTCACTAATTTTCTCCGTAGGTTCGTGCAAGAGATTTGTTCTATGCTCTTTGGATCCCTGATCTATTTATGAAGAGAGTCGAGGCAAATGCCGAGTGGAGCCTCTTTTGTCCTAATGAAGCCCCAGGTTTGGCCGATGTTTGGGGTGAGGAGTTTGAGACTCTCTATAACAAATATGAGAATACCAAAGACCTTGCTCGCAAGACCATCAAGGCGCAAAAACTCTGGTACCACATTCTCGAGGCCCAAACCGAAACTGGCAATCCTTTCATGCTCTACAAGGACGCATGTAACCGCAAATCCAACCAACAGAACTTGGGAACCATTAGATCCTCCAATCTCTGCACGGAGATTGTGGAGTATAGTGCCCCTGATGAGGTCGCCGTTTGCAACCTGGCTTCATTGGCCTTGCCTACATATGTCGATCTTCAGAGGGGTGAGTACGATTTCGCCAAGTTGCACGAGGTGACCAAGGTTGTCATCAAAAACCTCAACAAGATCATCGATGTCAACTTTTACCCTGTCCCTGAAGCTAGGAAAAGCAATACGAGGCATAGACCCGTTGGTGTTGGTGTTCAAGGTTTGCCTTCTGTCACCATTTCTCTTTTAACAGGCAACCACTGACTTGATAAACGCAGGCCTTGCCGACGCTTTCTTGGCCCTCCGTATGCCATTCGAATCACCTCAGGCGAAGCAACTCAACACTCAGATTTTCGAGACCATTTACCATGCTGCCGTTGAAGCTTCTACCGAGTTGGCTGCGATCCAGGGCCCCTACTCCACCTATGAAGGTTCTCCTGCTTCGAAGGGCCAGCTTCAGTATGATCTCTGGGGTGTCACTCCCACCGACTTGTGGGACTGGGATGAGTTGAAGGAGAAGGTGAAAAAGCACGGTCTCCGCAATTCTCTTCTCGTGGCTCCCATGCCCACTGCCTCAACCTCCCAGATCTTGGGATTCAACGAGTGTTTCGAGCCTTATACCTCAAACATTTATTCGCGTCGTGTTTTGGCCGGCGAGTTCCAAATTGTCAATCCTTGGTTGTTGAAGGATCTCGTTGATATGGGATTGTGGAGCGATAACATGAAAAATCGTATCATTTCCGAGAATGGCAGTATTCAGAATATCCCGAACATTCCGGACGATATCAAAGCCCTTTACAAGACTGTTTGGGAAATTTCCCAGAAGAAGGTTATTGAGGTATGTTCTTGGTCCCGGGTACCGGCATATTGGGTTTAACTAACTGGTTTTATAGATGGCTGCCGACCGTATGTTAGGGCCATGAAACTACCTCCCAGAAGATGCTAATCAAATGATTCTATAGGTGGTGCCTTTATCGATCAATCACAATCTCTCAATATCCATATTCAGAACCCCACTATGGGGAAACTGACTTCCATGCACTTTTACGGTTGGAGATTGGGATTGAAGACTGGGATGTACTATCTTCGAACTCAGGCGGCTGCGGCTGCAATTGTGAGTAGCCCCCTAGCTCCTTATGGATGGTCAAAGCCCCCCCATAAATGAAGGGATAAATGTAACGTTGGTTTGTTGTTTGTGGTGGATTAAGAAACCTGCTGCACTAATAGTCCAATGTACATAATATGGTTGGGGGATTCATGACTGATGGGTTCATACTTCACTTTTTTTTTCCCGGCTGTCTTTATGTCAGGCGGTTTGCATGTTCCCTATCATTCATGTTCTCTATCATTTGCTTTCTTGTTGCATTAGGCCCGGTTCTGCCCGTTTTCGTTGCCATTCCGTTTCGCTTCGATATTCTCTTCTGCGAGGACTCTGAGATATTATGCTAACTTTCGTCCCTAGCAATTTACCGTTGATCAGGAAGCGCTCAAAGTCGCCGATACAAATGTGGCGCGTGCTCTTCCTAACAAGAAGCGTCTCCCGAACACTGGCTACTCTTCCACGACTGCCATCCCTCGCCCGTTGGGTGCTTCCACCTCTCCCGTTTCTCCGCCCGGTCCAAGCACTCTAAAATCGTCGTCTAATGGCATTGTTGCATCAGCTGTTACGCCCCGCGTTAAGTCTGAACCTTCTCCCAAGTTGCTTGATACTGAACCTCCCACCGCGGCCGACGAGATTGAGGAATTGGAAAAGAAGAAACCTCAGGATGAAGACAGCCAGCGTATCAGTGAGAAGCGCGAAGGGGACATCTACGCAGACGCCGTTCTCAGCTGTAGTATTGAAAACAAGGAGGAGTGCATGATGTGCTCTGGTTAGCTTATGCAATTTTCTCCGCCAATGATCTGTCTAAGGGACCAGGGGGTGTTTGTGGCGCAAATTATTATTCCATTGTAATGAAGGTTACGCTTTCGGGGAACGTGTTTATGCTAGTTAATTGTCTTTGTATTCGCATTTCAAAAATTCAAATGTGATACCCGCGTTCTGCTATTTTGCTTCCCTCGATGTGGCAAACGGAATGAAAGTATCGTTGTTATTCCATGATTTCGAACCCGTGCCAAACGCAAACATTAAATAAATAGGATGAGAAAAAGTTTCGCCACCCAGCGACCCAACCGTTCCAACCCACCCATGAACCTATGGCTTCTTATCACCCTTACAAAGCTCTCTGATAGGCGTCCCACTCAAATCGGGGTGCACAACCTTGCCAACATAAAAGTATTTTTCGTGGTTCCTGAAGAAGTTTTCCCAATGGGCGATGCCCTCCTCAACCTTCTCCCACGCCTCCTTCCTACGCTTATTCCTCCGCTTCTTCAAGTACCTGACCCGGCTATCATTCTCACCAGTGCTCTCCAATCTCGAGATCTCGTTAAGCTCCTTATCATCCAGCTCTCTAACGTCCCCAGTGATGTACATCTCCTCCAGCCCCCTCAAATCCCAGGTAAGATCACCCTGGAAGCACCCAGACACGAAGGCCCTAGACGCATCCTTACCGGAGAAGAAACCGTACGAGCCGCCGGGACCGTACGTCTGCGGGGAGGCCGAGACGTCGAAAACGCTCCCATTGATGGCGATATAAATGGGTAACCCGGGATCCGCACCGGAGTACCGCGAGAGCTGCTCGTCCGTCAACACCAGTGGCGTTTTCTTGAAAGAACCCGCAAGAAATCAAATTAGCGATACCATACTAAAGCATATAGAGAGATAAGCTGGCAGTGGGAACAGGAGGGGGAGGGGGGGGGGAATAAGCAGTACAAATAAATTCTTCAGGTTATTCCACCTCAGAGCCCTCGGCTTGTAGCCCCAAGTGATGGATTCCCCGTCCGTCACGAACCAGCTGAAGATCGCGCTGAGGAGGAGCGCGCCCGTGAGCACGCGTAGGATGTCGACGACGCTGATTCCCCTTGAGATGTTGGGGTCGTTCTTCTCGTCGTAGTCGTTGTGTGTGGGTAACCCGGTCGGAAGGGCCGTTGGGGGCGGTTTGCGGTTGCGGATCGTGTCTTCTGGCGTTTTTTCCATTTTTTTTACGTCCGTGCTCGCTGGTATTGTATGATGCTCGAGTACCGTACTGGTCGGGGGGGGGGGTGTTGAGAGGATGAGCGGTAACAGCAGGATACCGGTAGGGCGCAATACACTTGTAAAGCCCACAAGGTATGGCAGTATGGGAAACTACCGAGTCAAGTTACGGCAAGGATTGGTTGTCCGTATAGACTAAACACCGGTATTATCATAAGTATGATACGGTAGTGACGTTCTTCAAGGAAGGGTGTTCCCCCGGGTACATAAGTTATCATACCTTTTTATCATATCACACGCTAGAGCTTTAAGCTAGAAAGGCGGGAGCCCTGGGAGTTTGATCCGAAACGTTCCAGCTTCATCATCATCAACAACAGGTGGCTAACTTAATTAAAAACCCTTGGCAAACCCACCAATATAATCTAATCTAATCTAATCTAATCGAAGAAGGGGTTAAAACCCTCATGTTCTACCAGTCACGACAACAACCCACACCTCAAACTCCATCGCAGCAAAATAATCAAGCCAAGCTCCAGCCAGCGGCAGCGACGACGACCGACGACGACGCTGAGAAAACAAGACGACCACGGACTAGCGACACGACAAAAATCAATACTCCAAACCTTCCAGCCTTGTGAACCCATTTAACACATAATCATGGTAAAATGACCCCTCCTCCTCGGAAGGCAAAAACTAACGAAGGAAATCAGGCCCCCGCAGCAGCCCAAGGTGGAAAGAAGCAGAAGAAGAAGTGGTCCAAGGGAAAGGGTACATCTTTCACCCTCTTGTTTTTTTTTCTTTTTCTTCTTCTTAGACTCGAGGGGATTGGATGCTCAAGCGGATTGAATATAGTCAAGGATAAGGCCCAGCACGCCGTCGTCGCCGACAAGACCATTCAGGACAGACTCAACAAGGACGTTCAAACTTACCGCCTCATCACCGTCGCTGTCCTTGTCGACCGCCTAAAGATCAACGGCTCGTTGGCAAGGAAGGCGTTGGCAGATTTGGAGGCGAGGGGTGTAATCAAGAAGGTTGTCGGCCACTCGAAGTTGTCGATTTACAGTGAGTTTTACCCACCTGCCCGAGGGCCTCCCTTCAGGGGAAGGGAGGGATGCCGGCATATGCGGAATCGATACTAACGGATTTCATAGCTCGTGCGGTTGCGGCGGCGGAGTAATCTTCTTGTGAAATAATCGGTTTCAATTAAATCAAAAAAAAGTGAAAGTTCAAATTTCTTATCGCTGCCAAATTCGAGAGGTTCCCCCATATTTTGCTTTGGAGGTCCAGCCGAAAGGGGGACTGGGACGGATGGTTGTTTTTTGTTTTTGTTTTCTTTGACACGGAACCTTATCTGGCGCATTCACGGATTACACATTGGAATTGAAAATACGTTCACTTAACATCGGAAACGCTGCTTTGGGGGGGGGGGGGGGTGCCTTGGAATTCTGGGCAGGCTCTATATGAAATGCTGTTGGCCTAGCCACCGAGTGATTCTGTCCCCCCACTCCCGGATTAGCAGCCTAGCCAGCCTAATACTATATCTGATCTACAACCTAGCATCACTGCACTTCGCCCTTCGAAAATCTAATGTATTTCCTTGCCCGCGTTCAATAGACCAAAGGATAATAAACAAGGTTGAAGCCCTCATGTGATTCCATGTGAGCCAAAGCACCAATTTCAAACCCAGCCATATAAGGGATAAACTCTAATAAGTTCTTCCAAAACAACCTTCCCAGCAAACCCAGTGGGCGTCCACTACGCTAATAACTCGCTAGGTCTCAAAGCCCTACAAAATCCATCAGCAACCACGACTGAACCATCAAAGCAGAATTTGATCACAAACCTATCACATCCAAGGAAAGTCGTTCCAATCGTTACACGGCTTAATAAAATTGAGCCAATCCTGTGCGAGAAGAGCGTTCCAGTTAACCATACATTCAAAACAATCCAGGACGGCTTTTCTATTCTTTGGCCGGCAAACACAAGGCGGGGTCCTCGGGTCAAGTGTATGATCCACCGGGTCCGGATCCACAATTTCCCTAGCATCTATCTGTCGACATTGCTCCACCATCTTATCCGCTTGCCCACAGCTACGAGGACATGCCAATGCATCGAGCTCATACACACACACCCGATACGAATTCAGAAGCGTAGAACGCCAGTCCACTTCATTCCTGGTGCGGAAAAGGCAGTCGATGCAGTGTGGGGCTTCCTCCATGAAGTCATCATCGCTGCAGAGATTGTCACTGTCGAAGCCGTAGGGTCTGGAGTTTGTAGGGGTCTGAGGGGGCTCAGTTATAAGGCCAGATGCTGGATATTTTAGCCAAGATGGTCTTAGTAATAGTGGAAGGGAGGGGGGGGAGTACCGGCGGAGGTATAAACACTGATACACGGAGTTACGCACCTTCCTGGCGGTGATACTCCTTGGATCTCGTTCGGATCCTCTCGAGGTTCTGGACTCCTCTTGAGCAGGGGATAGTCGAGAATTGGGTGAGGGACCGCTGCAAGAGCTAAGAGGGGATGGACTAGAAGTGAGAGTGAAATAAACATTGAGGATTCAAGAGTGATTCAAAGGCTTGAGTGTGAGGTGAAAGGTAATGATAATTGCCGGTAGCTAGGTTGGAAGAGCGGAGGAGAGATGGGGGAGGCGACAAACAGGAGGCACTAGTGATTAAAAAGAAGAGAATTCTTGGTAGAACGAGTAAAGATTGCGTGTATCATACCATCGGATTCGACTCTTCACGTATGGCGGCCGCGTATCCTACAGAATCTGCT
The DNA here is from genome assembly GCA_900010015.1 of Tuber aestivum. Classification (NCBI taxonomy): domain Eukaryota; kingdom Fungi; phylum Ascomycota; class Pezizomycetes; order Pezizales; family Tuberaceae; genus Tuber; species Tuber aestivum. The sequence continues at coordinate 107,888 of LN891155.1, forward strand.
TCCCACCGAGTGGTGATCCCATCCAACCTTACACCTCGAAGCCATTCCCAGATGCCCTCCTACCAGACCACACCGCTCCCACTCCCGCTCACTCATTCCCCCCCCTCTCTCTCCGTACCCATTGAGGCCTCGTGACTGCAAGGGAACCCGGCGGAGTGAACAGGCGAACAGAGGAGAGGGGAGGGAATCACCGACCACCCGTTCTCACATTACCGAATCCTTGTTTATAACTGATGTCACATACCTGTGCTGTTAAATAGCGGCCTTCATCCAAGATGTGTACTAGTACAGTACAGTACCGTACTTGTACCGTATCCGAGCAACGCAATTTTGCCAATTCCCCTCCATTCCGCTTCGTTGAAGCTTCTCTCTTCCTATGTAAAAATATATGATTTATATAATATACAGATAGGGAAAGAAGGAAGGAAGGAAGGCCTTTTCAATGAGTTGTAGTAAAAGAAGTGTTAAATATTCCTTCCAATCGTACCATGGGAAGGAAAATAAGTCCCCCATCTTGCTATAATTAGTGGTTGGAGGGAACCCCCCCGGGTGTGTCGATCGACTACCATGGACCAATTGGAGGTACCGGTAGAGTGAAAAGGAAAAAAAACGTTATCATCTCGAAATCCGGGGAACCCTCGTATGTATGATACTAGTACAGTACCGTAAGCTTTCCGTCTTGGCAACGGTTTCTGGATATCGTGAAGCTGCCATGCGCTGATCATCGAGGAGGACGCACTGCACTGTCAGTCATCATCCATCATCCCTCTGACGAAATCATACAAAAGTTGGCATGGGCGCTGTTTATGGTATCGGTGCAGTACTTTGTACAGTGCTGGAATCCGTTCAAAGAGCCAAAGCACTCTATGGTACTGTACTCTGTCCTTTGGAAGGGGGTTGTTACTCCTACCGTGCAATACAGTACTCGTAGTTTTTCCAGAGTTCATGACGACGGCTGCTATCGCATATTGGCACAAGGGAACAGGCCGGAGTCCCAAGATTTTTTTTTCGTGGCATGATACGCAACGGTATGGTAGTATACGGTACTCGAGTACCGGTAGTACGGTAGCAGTAGGTGTCCACAAAGGTCAGGAAATGGCGAGCATTTCCCTGGCCCAATTACCGTATTCGAGTAGGGTACAGTACTCAGTTAGGGCTCAAGCACGCAATCCCACCAATCCAAATTTGGGGCAACACTACTGTACGAGTACTTTACCATCCGATCCGCTCCTATTCCGATTAGAAGTTCCACTCGCTCGGTGGTCGACAGGGTAACAATGATAAGGTGCGAACACTGCTACTCGAGTACTTTACGATATTATTCCACTTTCCCCCACGACTCGCCCTTGACTGATTAGCGTGCCCATCGCGCAACCGCAAATCCACTACCGGTGCCATAGCTAGCAGGATATCGAGTGATCCCATATGATTGCTTGGTGGGGAGCACAAGTCATCTCAGTCTTTTTTTAGTTTTATCTATCGCACTCGAGGGCAGTTCTAAAGCGTTATGGCATGGAAGCTTTTGCCCCCCGCTGGTGGTGGTGGTGAAATTTTTCGTGTAGTGAGGGTGCGTGGACGATAAGGCTTTTCCCCTCATTTGCGGGGCACTTGTTGTTCGCCGTTTGTTTATCCGCTAGAATGCTTCAGCTATTACGGAGGTAGACTACAACACCTAAGTTTTGTATATTTGACTAGCAAGGGGGTTCTCAGCTAGCAAGGGTGGGATGCCCAAACCGGGTAACCGTGCCAAGGTTGTGGCTCCGCCACAACC